>WNWK01028704.1:0-25115 GCA_009830355.1 Cherax destructor | reverse complement strand
AGTATGGTTTTTTGGGACATGAGTATTTAGGCCCCTTTGAAGGGGGGGGGGCTCCCTGCGTTGGATTGTGTGATAATTCTTACCGGTTTTTTTTGGGTTTTTTTTTAGGTGGGTAATTGCTGTTGACCCCCATGCACAAATGGCATATGTGGGGTGGGATAGATAGTGAGTAGAAGGGAGTAGGCTGATTGTGGTAAAAAAATTTTTTTAAGAAATCCCCATTTTTTTGGGACTTTTTTGTTATTTTTTGGGGAATGGGTGCTGAATTTCAGGCTTTTAAAAAGGGAAAAAGGGGCCCGGGAACTTGCCCTCGTTATGAAAAATGGTTGGAAGTTGATCTTAATGTTTAATTGGGATCATCTGTTCTGTTGCCAAACAAAATTTGAAGGTCTTATCAGTGTTGAGTGAAAGTTTTTGGAGTCATCCATGTTGATATTTTTTTTTTTTGTAAAAAATTTGGTAAGGTGGCAAGGTTTGTGGGGGAGATACAATTTTACCCAGCAAAATTTTTGGGTTTCCCAAGTGTTGTATACATTGGGAAGATCATTGATGTAAAAGAGGAAACGGGGGCCCAAAGGACATTTCCCCGGGGCCCCCGGTGTCTAGGGGTGTTCAGGAAGGATATAGAAAGCTTTGGGTTTTGGTAATCAGTTGTCGATGGGGGAAAAAACCCCCCGGTACAGTTATGGGGCTAAAACGTTGTTGTTTTAAAAATAGGCTAGAAAAATTTTGAGTGGGTGGGGGGGGGTGTGAGTTGGTTCGGGCTAGCTTGTGCTACAAAAGGTCAGATGCCGTGCTCCTTCCTTAAGTGAATGTTACCTATGGATGGGTCGGGGCATTGGCAAGCCGGGGGGGAAGAGGACCTCCCCCCCGGGGGGGCCCCATGGTCTGCTGCAGTGTTCCCCTTTCTTATGTTTTATGTTTTTTAAATGATATGCCCATGCACTGCCCAGACCCAGACCCCATGGAACCCCGTGTTCATCAAAAAACGGGGAAAAGCCCTATCACTGTTTTTAACATCCTATGGAGGGAGCATGGACCCCTGGATCTCCCGAGTTAAAAAAACAACAGACATAGCCCCACTCCACAAAGGGGCGTAAAGCAAACAAAGAACTAAACCAATAGCGCAAACCCCCCCCCTTAAAAAAAATCTTTGAAAGGGTTTAAGAAGCAAGACCCCATTCATCTTGATCCCCATCAATTGAAAAACCCCCAGGGCAGCAGGGGGAGACAGGGCCCTGTCTTCCCAACTGGGGGACCACTACGACAAGGTCCTGGATAACCTGGGAAGAAAAAAAAATGCAGATGTTATATAAAAGATTTTAAAAAAACCCCCTTTTTGAAATTGACCATGGTGTAATAGCACAAAAAAATGCGTGATAAAGGAATAACGGGAAAATTTTTTAAGATGGATTTTAAAATTCCTAACAAGTAGAACACAAAGAGTGTGTAAAGGGGGAAAAGTCAGGCGCTACTGTGAAAGCTCTTTCCAAAGGCACATCTTGCTCCCACCCAGTTCCTCATCCTCTATCGGATATAGACAGGGATATAACCACAGTGCTGTGTCTTCCTTTGCGATCCCCGAATCTGTATGACAGTGCCCACCATTGAAGACACTGCAAGACCCCCAGACATAAACCAAATTTTTAAAGGGGGTTTGCAGAAAACAATAGGAAGTTCAATGAATGAGAAATTTAATTACTCAGATCGGAAAAAGTGAAGAAATTAAAATTCCCTTGGGGTAAAAAACTAATTTTAAACCCCCAAAGAGCAAAAAAAAAAAGTCAAAGACCGGGGGGATCATGTAAAAAGGGGTCTCACCTTCAAGGACCATAACCCCTAGAAAATTTCATCTGCTAGAAAAATGACAGGATTTGGGTAAGAGCCTTTAAAACCGGAGCCGCCCATGTTGCCCTTTTGATCCGCTAAAGGTGGGAAAATTGCTTTTACACCCAAATGCCCCTTTTTAAGGGGGGGGAAAGTTTACCTTGGGAAAAAGTGGAACCACGGCACGCAACTGCGATAAAACCCCCTCAATTACTGGGAAGCGAATTCCAAACCTTCCCCTTTGAACGCCGGGAGATACATTATTTTTTGGAAAAAATTTTTGAGGGGTTATTTAAAAAAAGAAAATCATCCACGAAAACAAAAAAACTCGGGGCGTGTCATCCCCCCCTGAAGACAGGGGGGCCCCTGCACGTTGAGGGGCAACACAATAAGTGTCAGGGGCCCCCAAAGGGTTTAACTGCCTCCCGCCCCAAAAAAAGGTTAAAAAAAACCCCCCTTTTTCTTCAAGCAGGCACCCGGGGGGGGGCCCCAAAGTTTTACCTGACCAGCCAGGCTGTGGTTGTACATTGGACTGCGTACGGCCAGCAGTAACAGCCGGGATCAGGCCCTTTTTCAAAAAGAGGCCCGGTTAGACAGGGCCCGGGGGCTTGACCCCGGAATTCTCTCCAGGGAAACTTACTTTCTAGTGCCAAACTGCATCAAGCAATTACCGCCCTTTGCTGCCACCCCTTTGGGTTTCCCCCCCCCTTCTGCTGCCCCCCTACACTTTCAATGATGTTGGGGGGAAATTTAGTCTATTAGAAAAAAAATTGACAGAAAAAGAAAAAAAAAAAAAAAAAAAATTTCCCCATCTCGCGGGGGCACATTTTTTATGTTGAGCGTCGTAAAAATATGTTTCAAAAACTATAATTTGTTTTTAGAAACGTCGTATTTCAAGGGGAATTTTCCCAAAAAAAGCCCCCGATTTTAAACTTTTTTGTCAAAAAAAATCATTTTCAATATTTTTCGATTTATTATCGTACTCCGCGGGGGAAAAAGAGCATTGCCCCTTTTCCCCAATTAGGGGGCCGGCCCGTACTTCCCATCTCCGGAATCAAGTCCGGCCCGGGTTTTTTCCCCAAAACCCTTTTTAAGTTACCTTGCCTACTTCCAACAGCCCTCAAGCCCAAAAAAACCCTTTGTCCCTTCGCCCCCTTTCAACACGCTCCCCACGCTTGAGGGAAAGTCCAACCCCCCCGCATAAAAAAGATCCTTTCCCCCCCCCCCCAAACCCCAAAAAGGCCGACCCTACCCCCCTTCCCTCCCCTACAGATTTATCCCTCAAGTCATTCTTTTTGGGTTCCATCCTCTATATGTCCAAACCATCTCAATAACCCTCCTCAGCTCTCTGGATAATATTTTTTGGGAATCCCCACCTCCTCCTAATCCCCCAAACTACGGATTCTCTGCATTATATTCACACCACACTTTTAAACCCCAAAAGACATCTCCCCCCCTTCCAGCCTTCTCCTTGTTGCAACTTTCCCCAAAAAACCCCTGTCTCACACCCATAAAAAAGTATTGGTATAACTATCCTTTAAATTTCCCCCCCTTTTTTCTTTCATGGATAAAGTTCTCCATCCCCCAAAAACCCCGGGAAGTATGAAAGACAGAAATGTAGCCCCAAATTTTAAAAAAAAGGAATAGCCCGAAGCACTAAACAAACAGCCCTGTATGCATGTAAGTAAAATCATGGAGAAGATTATCAGGGAAGAAGGGGGGAAAAACCCCCAGGGAAAAAAATTTATCAACGACAGCCAACACGGTTTCAGGGGGGGAAAATTTTTTCAAAAAACCTACGGGGGAAATTTTATTCAGGGTGACAGAAAAGGGAAGAGAGAGGGGGGGAGTAATTGCATTTTCTTGGACTGTAAGAAGGTATTTGAGATTTTTTCCACAAAAAGGGTTGGTGAAAAAGCTACAGGAGGGGGCCCCGGGAAAAAGGGGAAAAGGCACTACAATGAATCAAAATACTGTCAGGAAGACAACGGCGAGTCATGGTACGTGGCGGGGTGTCAAAGTCGCCCAAAAAAGGGGCGGGGTCCAAAGGGGTAAAACCCCCGGGGACCGGTGCTGTTTCTGGTATTTGTGAACGACAGGGAAATAATAGACGGGGGAAAGGGGTTTCCTGTTTGCAGATGATATGAAGTTGATGGGGGGAAAAAATTCAATCGGACAAGGAGGGGGCCCCAGAACTCAGGGGGATCTGGACAGGCTGCAGGCCTCCCCCAAAAAACCCCGGCCCCTGGATTCAACCCCCCAAGAAAAAAAGTAAAAAAAATTTTTGGGAAAAAAGGGGGCAAAAAGACCAAAAGGGGGAGTACAGTGGGGGGGAAAAAAGGAACCCCAAACCTCACTCAAGGAAAAGGATCTTGGAATAGAAACCCCGGGCACATCCCCCGGGGGCGACATCCCCCAAATAACTGCTGCAGCATCGGTCACCTGGCAAACCTAAGAACAGCTTTCCCCACATCAAAAAGGGGAGTCATTCAGGACCCTGTACACTGTCCCGTTAGGCCCATACTGGAGTATGCAGCGCCAGGGGGAACCCCCCACCTGGGCCCAAACATGTAAGGGAAACTAGAGAAACTGCAGGGGTTTGCAAAAAGGGGGAGTCCTGGAGCAAAGGGGGGATGTCCTTCGAGGAGATTTTAAAGGGGGAAAACGACCGACGACACTGGAAGACAGGAGAGATGGGGGATATAAAAACAACATATAAAATACTGAGAGGAATCGACAAGATGGACAGAGACAGAATTTTCCCAAAAAGGGGGGACACACCCCAAAAAGGGGGGGCACAGTTTGGGAAATTCAAGACTCAGATAAACCCCCCCGGGCTGTTGGAAGTATTTCTTCGTCACAGAGTTGCGGTGGGAATAGTCGGGGAAAATGATGTGGGGGAGGCAGGATCCATACATGGGTTTGGGGGAAAGGGATGATAAAGCCCCCTGGAGCGGGTAAAAATGCCCCGGGCGGCCAAAAAAGGGGGGCAGGGGAGGGGGGAATCGACCTCTGAAACCCCAAAACTGGGGGAGTACACACACACACACACCCCCTGTTACGCTATTAACCCCTTGGTTTCCCCAAACTATTTCATCATATCTATCTTTTTTAAATTTTTCCTCTCATCTCCATTTTTAACTTTAAAAAAATTGACCTTGTATTATTATCTATCATCATCATATTGGTCCTCAAAATAATTAAAAAAAATTATGTATATACTATTTGCTATAAAATTTTTTTTTTTTTTGTATAAAAAAAATAGATAATTGTATAACGATTAAACCCCCAAAATTTTTTGGGGTGTATTGTTTAACATCACTTCTTTTTCATTCCGAAATCCAGCACTGGTGGTGTGCAGACTTTTAAAAAACCCCGGCTTCAGTTTTGGGGGAAAATTTTATTTTCAGCAAAGATGGCGAGGGCCCAAAAGGGGGATTTAAAAAACAGTATGTGTTTTTTTTAAAAAAAGCGTCTATAAAAATTTTGAATATGATACTACCAGCGATTCCCCTGACAAAAGGGGGGCACATGCAGATTTTTTTGGGGAAAACCCCATCAATGGGCGAAGAGGCTGTTTGTGAAATTTGAAAAACACAGATGCATATCAACGGGGGTGGATGCCTCCAGGAAAAAAAAATGGGGGGTGAATCCTGGAGTAGGGGAGTATGCTTAAGAATGTAAGGTTTTGTTTAAAGGGGGAAAAAAGGGACAAAATTTTTCCCTTTTGGGGGGGGACCAGGGACATCCATACGCCTTTAAGTTTTTTTTTTGCTATAAAAATTTGGCGAAGGGGGGGCTTTATGGGGTTTTTTTGGAGGATTTATTCAGTTAAAATGATGTTCCAATCCCATACCGCGATGTTATGATGGATTGTTTTCGTACACAGGTTTATGTTTGTCCAAAAGGGCAGGTGCCCATGTGTTGTGTGGACCGACATCTGGCGGCGGAGTGTGTGGGGGGGGGGAGGATCCGGGGACTGTTGGGGGGCAGAAGTGGAGGGCTACGGGCGTGATACTGGAGGTGGGCCTGGAGCGCTGTAAGGGGGGGCAGGGGGGCGGGAAAAAGGGGGAAGGGGCCGAAGAACAGGCAGCGAGAAGTGTCGTGAAGAGCGGTTTTGAAGGATCAGCCCCCTTCAGGAGACTGGGAACATCGGAGGACGTTTAAGGGGGAAAGAGGCTATATTGAAGGATTTGAATGAGATTTGGAAGGGATTTTGGATTTGGGGAGTGGGGAGGGGAGGGTGGTGGGGTGGAACAATGCTTTTTTTGGCAAGATTGAAAGTAGGGGAGCCACCACAGGGTTTTACAGGTGGAGGTGGAGGCCGGGGGGAGGACAGGGGAGGAAAGGAAGGTGGAAGGGGAAAAGAGAAGGGGGGGAGGCGGAAAAGACACCTTTCCCTGGGAAAAACCCGGGGAAAAGGGTGGTCGGAGGTAGGGGGTAAGTTGCGGTATCAGAGTAAAGGTAGTACCAGAGTGAATAAGGAAGGGGGAAAAAAAAGTGTGGTACAAAGGGTTTGGGATCAACTGCAAGAATGAAAAGGGGAAAAAAACAAAGGGAAAACCTATTTTTTAAAAATTTCGGTGCTAATAAAGGGAATGGCCCGGGGAAAAAATAAAGGTGGTAGGGAACCCATAGGCTTAAGATAGAATATTTTTTTCCAGGAGAAATTTTAAAGGGGGTAATGATTTTTTTCTAAGGGGTTTCAGGTTTTGGGGGGGGGGTGGGGCTGGCCAAAAAGGGGGGTGAGGGGGGAGCCCTTTTTGTTTTTGGGAAGGGGGGGGGAGAGTGGTTGGGGTGAATGGTGATGGGGTGGGTTAAGTTAGTTTTTTGGGGGTTTTTATCCAGCGGTTCCTACATTGCCGAAGGATTTTTTGTGGGGAAGAATTAATTTATTTTTTAAGGGGGGTTTCCCCAAGTAGCTATTATGGGGAGATTAATTGTATTATTAGATTCAAGGATGTGGAACGGGGGGTTGGGGCAAGTTGTGGGGATTTTCCGGAGGTTTTTGTCGGGGTGGTGCTAGGGGAGGGGAAAAATAACCGTGGGCACGTTTAGAAAGGGCGATGCACCGTTTAGATAGGAAAATTTTCAAAATTTTGTGGGGGGGAGAAGGTGGGAAAGTATAGATTTTGGGTTTGGAAACAAAGGTTTTTTCAAAATTAGGGGGGGAGGTGAAAACAAAGAAAGTCAATGGGGGGTGTTGAAGAGGCAATGGGGTGGATTTTGGGGGGGGGGTGGAAGGTTTTGGGGGGGGGGGTATTGTTGGGGGGGGAAAGTGGGGAAAATGTGGGGAAAATTTCCATTAAAAAATTTTTTTAAAAGGTGGGGGGGAAGAGGAAAGTTTGGGGGACAAGGTATTTAGGGGGGTTATTGAGGGAGTTTGGGGTGGGGGGGTTGGGAGGGGGAAAATTTGGAGGGCATTAGGGGGGTTTAAAGGGGTATCCAGAATGACGGGTTTAATTTTAAAAGTTGGGGGTGGCATGGAGGAAGTGTTGTGGGGTGATAGGGCACGCGGTGGTTCTGAGGCAATTTCCCAGGGGAAAGGTATGGCAAAGGGGCGTTGGGTTGAGGACAGTTTTAAGGGAAAAAAGGGTTTAATTTCCAGCGAGGGGTATGCGGAATTGTGGTATGGAAAAATTTTGAGGGGGAGGGGGGAAGCTTGGTTTTGGGAGGGAAAGGTTTGGTGATGGGAGAGATGAGTGGAAAGGGAGGGGGGAGTTAGGGGGGGAAATTCTGGGGGAGGGGAGGCGGAGGGCCAGTATGGGGGAAACTCCCGGGTTGATGGTTTGCCTGGTGAGGGTATGGGGAAAATTGGGATGGTTGAAAGAGGTCTTGGTAAAGGTTTTTAATGAAAAAGGGGGGGGAGGGCTTGGGGCCCCTTGGGGAACCCTGGTGGTTTGGTCCCAAAAAGGGGGACCTAAGGGGTTAAAAAGGTTATAGGAATTGCTTTTTTACAATTTAAAATTTTTGCTAAGATTTTGGAAATAAAAGGGGTTTGAAGGGTTGGTTTTATGAGGGGGTTTGGGTCCCTGGGAGGATATGAGAAGGGCATAGGGGGATTAAGGGTTTTGAAAATTTGGTGAGGGGGGTGTTAGGTTTAGATTGGGCATAGCTTAAGGGAAAAGGGGGATTTTGGAATTTAGGAGACGGGTTTTGGGGGAAATAGTGGGGGTTGAATTTTTTATGTGAGGCCTTGCTTAAGGTACAAATTAAGTCAGAAAAGGGGTAGGATGGGGGAGGTTTTTTTTCCTTTACCCCCGATCCTTTTTGGGTTTTTAGGGCCCTTTTTTTTGGGGTTTGGGGAGAAAGGGGGCAAGGGGGGGGGGGGGGTGGGGGGGAGGGTGAAATAATATGTTATGTAGATGATACCACGTTGTTGGTAACATCGAGTGAATGTTTACGATGGATCAGTGATTTGGTGGTGAGGTTTGGTAAGGTGACGGGCATGAGAGTTAATAAGAGTAAATCAGTTTTGTTAGAGGTAGGAAGTTGGATAGGGGAGCGTTGGGGTAAGGGAGGGATGGTCTTGCGTTGAAGATTTGAAAGTTTGTGGTATAGTGTTTGTGGTAACCTAGTAAGGGCAAGGGAGGTGAATTCTAGGGAGGTGGTAGATAAAGCTTTGGATAGGATGAAGGGTTGGGGGTGAAGGAGGTAACTTTATTACAAAGAGTTGTTGTGGTGACTGTATTAGTATACAGTAAGTTATGGTTTAGGGGGCAGTTATACCTTGTTGGAGGGGGATGTTCGTAGGTTGAAAGGAGTTTATAACTTTGTGTGGGGAAGGGGTAGGCACTGGTTAAATAAGGAAGTGGTGGAAACTAGAGTTAAATATGGGGGTTTGGGTTTGGTTCCACTAAGACTGATGCTGTGCAGTGTTTTTTTGAAGCAGGAATTTCAATTTACTGGGGGACAGGGGGGTAGGCGCATAGGAGGGGTGATGAAGGAGGCGAGGAAGTGGTGGGGAGGGAGAGAGTTGGTGGGTTGTGAGGGGGTCCTTTGGTTTCTTATGGTGGTTCGGGATTCGAAAGGTACGAGCGAGTAGGTTGGATAGGGTGGGTGTAAGGGAGGTGTTAGTGAGGGAGAGGAAACTTTCCCTTTGTATGACTGGAAGAGTATTTGGTGGTGGTTTAGGAAGGTTAAGGTTGACCAAGAGTTAGGGAAGTGGGCTTTAAGTTTTTGCATGGGATTTTGGTAGCGAAGAGTCAGCTTTTTATGATGGGTATGACAAATAATGGGGAGTGTGATAAATGTGGGAGTGGAGACGGCGTTTCATGTGGTGTATTTTTGTAGGGACATGGAAAAGGTGCGGGATTGGATAGGGGGTGTTGAATTTGATTGGTGGGAGGTGTGTCCGTGTTGTGTGCTTTAAGTTTAGATATGGGTGATAACCCGAAAGTGTGCACAGGGCTTTGACGTACATTGTTTTGGATTATATTTTTGAGTTTTGGAGTATGAGGGGTTTGGAGGTGAGGGTGGTGGTCAAAGCTTTGGCTGCCCTAATTTTTGAACGAAATGTAGGAATAGGGAGATTTATGGGGACGTTGGGAGAGTTTTTTCCAACAGAGTATAGAGTTTTGACAATGGAGGGGTTGTTGAAGTTATTTTAGTGTGGGTTCAGGGTGGTTGGGGGGTGTATGGGATGTGTTGGTAGGTAGGGGAGGGGTATAGCATTAGTTCTTAGGTGGGGAGAGTTTGGTTTCCTTCTGTTTCGGCTGTGTTCCTGTGGACATGCATGTGTGTTTTTGGTGTTTTGCAAGGAATTCCTGGTACGTTTTTATAAGGTTCTGTTTTAAGCCTTATGTGTTGAGATCTTGGTATGGTGTTTGAGGTAGTATATGCCTTGGTTTTGTTCTGTTTACTTTACCCTGTACGGGTCAAGTGTTATGAGAAGATGTTTGGTTTGTTGTTTTGTTAATGTGAAAATATAAAATGTGTGGGAAGTGGAAGTTTTTATGGTTGTGTACATATTTTGTAAGTCGATTAGATGAATGGTTTGTTGTGTGTTGTTTTGAAGCCTTTATGTTTTGGGATTAGTAAGGCTTTTATGTAGTGTAGTGACTGCTAGTGATCAGTTGATCCATTTTTGTGAGAGCCTATAATGTTTTTTTGTCTCGGGTTTTGGAGTATTGTATGTTGACATGTTTTGTTGTTGGTTCAAGAAATTTTTTGGGTGTAATAACCTTGTGTGGTGACAAAGGTTGGACGGGGAAGATGGTAATTACCAATATTATTTTGGGTGGTTTTGATGTGTGGTAGTTTTAGTTTTTATTGTGCAGATTTCATCTATATTTTTGGGTGTTGGAGTTACAATATGTTTGTTGTAAGTTGATAAGGGAAAATGTATTACACTGTCATAAATAAAAAAAAAAAAAAAAAAAAACACATTTTGGTGTCTGATACTTGATTTTAATGTTTGCTATTGTCTAAAGTTAGGATGACAAAATGTTTTTTGGTCTATGATGTTGTTCTTTAACATTGTTAAAGTAAAGTTAAGTTTTTGAGTGTGTTCATGTTTTTCTATGTAAATTTTGTTTTGGATTTTGTTATATTCGGTTCAGTGTATGTTATAATATATGTAAGTTTATGTTAAAAAAAATATAAAAAAAAACTTCTCTTGTTCCCACCTACACCCCCTCCTGTGTCCGGTCTGTGTCACGTGACCCCACCCACTCCACAGCTAGTTAGCTTGGAGCAGTGTGGAGTTACCTTCCCTCCAGAGCTAGGTTGTTAGCTTGGAGCAGTGTGGAGTTACCTTCCTCCAGAGCTAGGTTGTTAGCTTGGAGCAGTGTGGAGTTACCTTCCCTCCAGAGCTAGGTTGTTAGCTTGGAGCAGTGTGGAGTTACCTTCCTCCAGAGCTAGGTTGTTAGCTTGGAGCAGTGTGGAGTTACCTTCCTCCAGAGCTAGGTTGTTAGCTTGGAGCAATGTGGAGTTACCTTCCTCCAGTGCTAGGTTGTTAGCTTAGAGCAGTGTGGAGTTACCTTCCTCCAGAGCTAGGTTATTAGCTTGGAGCAGTGTGGAGTTACCTTCCCTCCAGAGCTAGGTTGTTAGCTTGGAGCAGTGTGGAGTTACCTTCCCTCCAGTGCTAGGTTGTTAGCTTGGAGCAGTGTGGAGTTACCTTCCTCCAGAGCTAGGTTGTTAGCTTGGAGCAGTGTGGAGTTACCTTCCCTCCAGAGCTAGGTTGTTAGCTTGGAGCAGTGTGGAGTTACCTTCCCTCCAGAGCTAGGTTGTTAGCTTGGAGCAATGTGGAGTTACCTTCCCTCCAGAGCTAGGTTGTTAGCTTGGAGCAGTGTGGAGTTACCTTCCTCCAGAGCTAGGTTGTTAGCTTGGAGCAGTGTGGAGTTACCTTCCCTCCAGAGCTAGGTTGTTAGCTTGGAGCAGTGTGGAGTTACCTTCCCTCCAGAGCTAGGTTGTTAGCTTGGAGCAGTGTGGAGTTACCTTCCTCCAGAGCTAGGTTGTTAACTTGGAGCAGTGTGGAGTTACCTTCCTCCAGAGCTAGGTTGTTAGCTTGGAGCAGTGTGGAGTTACCTTTCCTCCAGTGCTAGGTTGTTAGCTTGGAGCAGTGTGGAGTTACCTTCCCTCCGGTGCTAGGTTGTTAGCTTGGAGCAGTGTGGAGTTACCTTCCCTCCACTGCTGGGTTGTTAGCTTGGAGCAGTGTGGAGTTACCTTCCCTCCAGTGCTAGGTTGTTAGCTTGGAGCAGTGTGGAGTTACCTTCCCTCCAGTGCTAGGTTGTTAGCTTGGAGCAGTGTGGAGTTACCTTCCCTCCACTGCTGGGTTGTTAGCTTGGAGCAATGTGGAGTTACCTTCCCTCCAGTGCTAGGTTGTTAGCTTGGAGCAGTGTGGAGTACCTTCCCTCCAGTGCTAGGTTGTTAGCTTGGAGCAATGTGGAGTTACCTTCCCTCCAGTGCTGGGTTGTTAGCTTGGAGCTAACAACAATTATTATCTTCAGTATATTTATATTTAATTTGATTTACTTTGATACCCTAGATATTCTAACTTTGTTAATAAACATTTTAAATATATTTCTTTGGTTAGTATCCTCTCAGTTGAGATCCTATTATGATATTGATAATATGTCGCATAACTGGACCAGGATATTGACTTTGTTGCAAAAGCCCAGTAACAGGCTGGATGCTAAAAGGGCATTCCTTTCTAGTGTTCAATAGAGATGTCTATTTCTAATAGATATCGCATCATTTTCTAACAGTGCTATGCTGACAAGTTAGACTGTGGTATACTGACAAGTTAGACTGTGCTATACTGACAAGTTACACTGTGCTATACTGACAAGTTAGACTGTGCTATATTGACAAGTTACACTGTGATATACTGACAAATTAGACTGTGCTATACTGACAAGTTACACTGTGCTATACTGACAAGTTACACTGTGCTATACTGAAGAGTTACAATGTGCTATACTGACAAGTTACACTGTGCTATACTGACAAGTTACACTGTGCTATACTGACAAGTTACACTGTGCTATACTGACAAGTTACACTGTGCTATACTGACAAGTAAGACTGTGCTTTACTGACAAGTTAGACTGTGCGATCCTCACAAGTTAGACTGTGCTATACTGAAAAGTTAGACTGTGCTATACTGACAAGTTAGACTGTGCTATACTTACAAGTTAGACTGTGCTATACTGACAAGTTAGACTGTGCTATACAGACAAGTTAGACTGTGCTATACTGACAAGTTAGACTGTGCTATACTGACAAGTTAGACTGTGCTATACTGACAAGTTAGACTGTGCTATACTGACAAGTTAGACTGTGCTATACTGACAAGTTACACTGTGCTATACTGACAAGTAACATTGTGCTATACTGACAAGTTGGACTGAGCTATACTGACAATTTACATAGTGCTATACCGACAAGTTAGACTGTGCTATACTGACAAGTTAGACTGTGCTATACTGACAAGTTAGATTGTGTTATACTGACAAGTTACACTGTGCTATACTGACAAGTTACACTGTGCTTTACTGACAAGTTACACTGTGCTATACTGACAAGTTAGACTGTGCTATACTGACAAGTTAGACTGTGCTATACTGACAAGTTAGACTGTGCTATACTGACTAGTTAGACTGTGCTATACTGACAAGTTAGATTGTGTTATACTGACAAGTTACACTGTGCTATACTGACAAGTTACACTGTGCTTTACTGACAAGTTACACTGTGCTATACTGACAAGTTACACTGTGCTATACTGACAAGTTAGACTGTGCTATACTGACAAGTTAGACTGTGCTATACTGACAAGTTACTGTGCTATACTGACACGTTAGACTGTGCTATACTGACAAGTTAGACTGTGGTATACTGACAAGTTACACTGTGCTATACTGACAAGTTACACTGTGCTATACTGACAAGTTACACTGTGCTATACTGACAAGTTAGACTGTGCTATATGGACTAGTTTGACTGTGCTATACTGACAAGTTAGACTGTGCTATACTGACAAGTTAAACTGTGCAATACTGACAAGTTAGACTGTACTATACTGACAAGTTAGACTGTGTTATACTGACAAGTTAGACTGTGCTATACTGACAAGTTAGACTGTGCTATACGGACTAGTTTGACTGTGCTATACTGACAAGTTAGACTGTGCTATACTGACAAGTTAGACTGTGCTATACTGACAAGTTAGAATGTGTTTTACTGACAAGTTAGACTGTGCTGTACTGACAAGTTATACTGTGCTATACTGACAAGTTAGACTGTGCTATACTGACAAGCTAGACTGTGCTATTCTGACAAGTTACACTGTGCTATACTGACAGGTAAGACTGTTCTATATTGACAACTTACACTGTGATATACTGACAAGTTAGACTGTACTATACTGACAAGTTAGAGTGTGCTATACTGACAAGTTAGACTGTGCTATACTGACAAGTTACTGTGCTATACTGACAAGTTAGACTGTGCTATACTGACAAGTTAGACTGTGCTATACTGACAAGTTACACTGTGCTATACTGACAAGTTAGACTGACTGTGCTATATCTGACAAGTTAGACTGTGCTATACTGACAAGTTAGACTGTGCTATACTGACAAGTTAGACTGTGCTATACTGACAAGTTATACTGTGCTATACTGACAAGTTAGACTGTGCTATACTGACAAGTTAGACTGTGCTATACTGACAAGTTAGACTGTGCTATACTGAAGTTAGACTGTGATATACTGACAAGTTAGACTGTGCTATACTGACAAGTTAAACTGTTCTATACTGACAAATTAGACTGTGCTATACTTACAAGTTAGACTGTGCTATACTGACAAGTTAGACTGTGCTATACTGACAAGTTAAACTGTGCTATACTGACAAGTTAGACTGTGCTATACTTACAAGTTAGACTGTGCTATACTGACAAGTTACACTGTGCTATACTGACAAATTAGACTGTGCTATACTTACAAGTTAGACTGTGCTATACTGACAAGTTACACTGTTCTATACTGACAAGTTAGACTGTGCTATACTTACAAGTTATATTGTGCTATACTGACAAGTTAGACTGTGCTTATACTTAAGTTATACAATGTGCTATACTACAAGTTATATTGTGCTATACTGACAAATTAGACTGTGCTATACTGACATGCCCTCAATACTCCCACATGTGTTTTTTTATTACAAACTTTCAGGAGATTATTACGAGCTGTGGCGCACTCTATTTTAGCAGACGGAGGATAGTGTCTACATCCTTCTTTGCGCTGTGAATCATAATTCACACGGGTTTGACTCTTCAAGTGACTTACAAAACTGTTTTCTCTACTCAGTGTGCGTAGAGTTAACCTTAGCTTGTCAACCAGCTCTTTCCCTCTCACTTAGTCAAACTAGAAGCAGTCAAACTGTTTGTAAACCATCAAACTTTCACCCACTATCAAGCTATATTTCCCACCATCAAGCTATATTTCACGACCATCAAGCTATATTTCCCACCATCAAGCTATATTTCCAACCATCAAGCTATATTTCACCACCATCAAGCTATATTTCCCACCATCAAGCAATATTTCCCACCATCAAGATATGTTTCACCACCTTAATGATATATTTTTACCATCAGAGTTGGGGATAGAAATTAAAGATCCACTAAAACCTGACTTTTAATTAAAAATATGTATTTGTGTACATATTCAAGGTTTTCATAATGAACATATTATTCTGTAATCCTTAAACAATAATTATTCCTTTTACAATCTTCCATATTCTTTCAAATAACAAGAGGTCCCAGAGCCATTTACAAACGCGTAACACAAACACTTCTCACTCATGAAGTTTCTATCTCTTAACAGAGAATTCAAAGTAATTACTTTGATAACTACTATAACCGAGGTCCCAGTTATGGGAGTATTCTCGACTAGAGGAGAATATAATAATCCACTGAGTTCGTCGAGTCTCTTAAGCTAGCAGGAGAAGGTAACTCCACACTGCTTCAAGCTAACAACCTAGCACTGGAGGGAAGCTCCACACTCTCAAGCTAACAACCTCACTAGGATAACTCCACACTGCTCCAACTAACAGCTAGCACTGAGGAAGGTAACTCCACACTGCTCCAAGCTAACAACCTAGCACTGGAGGGAAGGTAACTCCACACTCTCAGCTAACAACTAGCTGAACCACACTGCCGCTAAGCAGCCTGGAGGAAGGTAACTCCACACTGCTCCAACTAACAACCTAGCACTGGAGGAAGGAACCCACACGCTCAAGCTAACAACCTAGCACTGGAGGGAAGGTAACTCCACACTGCTCCAAGCTAACAACCTACACTGGAGGAAGGTAACTCCACACTGCTCCAAGCTAACAACCTAGCACTGGAGGAGGTAACTCCACACTGCTCCAAGCTAACAACCTAGCTCTGGAGGAAGGTAACTCCACACTGCTCCAAGCTAACAACCTAGCTCTGGAAGGAAGGTAACTCCACACTGCTCCAAGCTAACAACCTAGCTCTGGAGGAAGGTAACTCCACACTGCTCCAAGCTAACAACCTAGCACTGGAGGGAAGGTAACTCCACACTGCTCCAAGCTAACAACCTAGCACTGGAGGGAAGGTAACTCCACACTGCTCCAAGCTAACAACCTAGCACTGGAGGGAAGGTAACTCCACACTGCTCCAAGCTAACAACCTAGCACTGGAGGGAAGGTAACCCCCTCACACACTAGCTAGGAAAATCCTCCCAAGCTAACAACCTAGCACTGTAGGAAGGTAACTCCACACTGCTCCAAGCTAACAACCTAGCTCTGGAGGGAAGGTAACTCCACACTGCTCCAAGCTAACAACCTAGCACTGGAGGGAAGGTAACTCCACACTGCTCCAAGCTAACAACCTAGCACTGGAGGGAAGGTAACTCCACACTGCTCCAAGCTAACAACCTAGCGTTGTTGACCCATGGAATTCTCTCCAGGTAACATGCCCGGAGCAAGGACTAGTAACCCTTTTCCTGTACACATTACTAAAGTTAAAAGATAAACTTTTGTTTTTCTTTTGGGTCACCAGCCTCGATGGGATGCGGCCGGTTTGTTGAAAGAAGAAACAAGAATATATATATATATATATATATATATATATATATATATATATATATAATTTTATATATATATAAGATGGGGTCCACCTCTGGTGTACATTGTGGGACCCATAGACTCGGAGAAGTGGATAAAAATGCTTCAAGGATTTCTTAGATTTCTTTCTGAAGCCATTTGAATATTCCACTTCCCTACCACCCCATCTTGTGAATGTCTATAAACTTTATTTCAAGACAAAATACATTGACAGGTATATGCAGTTTTATGTAAACAAATGCAAAGTTCTAAATGTTGGGCAGGACAATAACCATGCCACATATAAACTGAATAATGTAGATCTTATTACTTGTGATTGCGAGAAGGATTTAGGAGTTCTGGTTATAGTAATCTGAAGCCAAGACAACAGAATCCTTGGCTTCATATCAAGAAGTATAAATAATAGAAGTCCTCAGGTTGTTCTTCAACTCTATATATCTTTGATTAGGCCTCATTTAGATTATGCTGCACAGTTTTGGTCACCGTATTACAGAATGGATATAAATGCACTGGAAAACGTACAGAGGAGGATGACAAAGTTGATCCCATGTATCAGAAATCTTCCCTATGAGGATAGACTGAGGGCCCTGAATCTGCACTCTCTAGAAAGGCGTAGAATTAGGGGGGATATGATTGAGGTGTATAAATGGAAAACAGGAATAAATAAAGGGGATGTAAATAGCGTGCTGAAAATATCCAGCCAAGACAGGACTCGCAGCAATGGTTTCAAGTTGGAAAAGTTCAGATTCAGGAAGGATATAGGAAAGCATTGGTTTGGTAATAGAATTGTGGATGAGTGGAACAAACTCCCGAGTACCGTCATAGATGCTAAGACGTTGTGTAGTTTTAAAAATAGGTTAGATAAATACATGAGTGGGTGTGGGTGGGTGTGAGTTTGGACTTGACTAGGTTGTACTACCAGGTCAGTTGCCGTACTAATTCCTTAAGTGGTAGTGACCTGATTACCTTTAGACGGTAGCTCCAGGTGGTCGGCTAGATAATTATCTGAGTGGTTGCGGTTGGGTGTGAGTTGTTCCTGACTAGCTTGTGCTACTAGGTCAGATGCAGTGCTCCTTCCTTAAGTGAATGTAACCTGACCTGGCTGGGTCGGGGCATTGGCTTAAGCCTGTTGGAAATTTGGACCTGCCTCGCAATTTGCCAGTAGGCCTGCCACAGTGTTCCTTCTTTCTTATGTTCTTATGTTTATATATATATATATATATATATATATATATATATATATATATATATATATATATATATATATATATATATATATATATGTGTGTGTGTGTGTGTGTGTGTGTGTGTGTGTGTGTGTGTGTGTGTGTGTGTGTGTGTGTGTACTCACCTAATTGTACTCACCTAATTGTGGTTGCAGGGGTCGATACTCAGCTCCTGGCCCCGCCTCTTCGCTGTCTGCTACTGGGTCTCTGCTCTCCCTGCTCCATGAGCTTTATCATACCTTGTCTTAAAACTATGTATGGTTCCTGCCTCCACTATATCTTTCTCTAGACTATTCCACTTCCTGACTACTCTGTGGCTGAAGAAATGCTTCCTAACATCCCTTTGACTCATCTGAGTCTTCAGCTTCCAGTTGTCCCCTTGTTTCTGTGTTCCCTCTCTGGAACATCCTGTCACTGTCTACCTTGTCAATTCCCCGCAGTATTTTGTATGTCGTTATCATGTCTCCTCTGACCCTTCTTTCCTCCAGTGTTGTTAGTCCTATTTCCCTCAACCTTTCTTCATAAGACAGACCCCTGAGTTGTGGAACTAACCTTGTCGCAAACCTTTGCACTTTCTCTAGTTTCTTTACGTGCTTGACCAGGTGTGGGTTCCAGACTGGTGCTGCATATACTAGTATGGTGTCTTGAACGATTCCTTGTTAAGGTAACGGAACGCTAATCTTAAGTTTGCCAGTGTGTGTGTGTAACTGATTTAAGAATGGAAATGTTATTGTCATGAACAAGAGAACCATGTTTTCTTGTCATTCGTACTTGCAACATATGTGGAAAATATTGGTATTTTCTCAAAGGTTATACTCGATAAACTTTCTAATGTGAATAAGTATCCTTAATATGTGATTGTTGGTTCACATAATATTTAGAAATGAAGAGAGAACCAAACAATAAGGTCTCGGCACTTGGTGTGGGTCTAGCGGCTTGGGTCAAGCGTGGGGTAGTCACGTGGGAGAAAGCGATGAAGGTTGAGCCAATGGGGGAGTTCTGACTATAATGGAGTCAGGAATTGACGTTTACGACGGCCGAGCGAGATTTATAGCCTCACTTCACAATAGGAAGTGTCGTAATCGTTCTCATTGTATAATGAAGAGTATCGCGTCTGGGAACCGCAATAATAGGGTGATAATGTGTTAAATAGTGAACAACGCCGCTATTACATAAGAACATAAGAAAGAAGGAACACTGCAGCAGGCCTACTGGCCCATGCGAGGCAAGTCCAATTCTCCCACCGGCTTAAGTTAATGCCCCGACCCAGCCAGGTCAGGTTACATTCACTTAAGGAAGGAGCACGGCATCTAACCTAGTAGCACAAGCTATTCAGGACACACTCACACCTACCCACACTCACTCATATATTATCTAGCCTATTTTTAAAACTACACAACGTTTTAGCCTCTATAACTGTACTCGGGAGTTTGTTCCACTCATCGACAACTCTATTACCAAACCAATGCTTTCCTATATCCTTCCTGAATCTGAATTTATCCAACTTAAAGCCATTGCTGCGAGTCCTGTCAATACTAGATATTTTCAGCACTCTATTTACATCCCTTTATTTATTCCTGTTTTCCATTTATACACCTCAATCATATCCCCCCTAATTCTACGCCTTTCTAGAGAGTGCGGATTCAGAGCCCTCAGTCTACCTTCATAAGGAAGATTTCTGATACATGGGATCAACTTAGTCATCCTCATCCAGAGCATTTATATCCATTCTGTAATACGGTGACCAAAACTGTGCAGCATAATCTAGATGAGGCCTAACCAAGGATATATAGAGTTGAAGAACAACCTGAGGACTCCTATTATTTATGCTTCTTGATATGAAGCCAAGGGTTCTGTTGCTTTATTGCGAACACTTATGCACTGCTGTCTTGGTTTTAGATTACTGCTAACCAGAACTCCTAAATCCTTTTGCAATCAGTAGTATTAAGATCTACATTATTTAGTTTATATGTGGCATGGTTATTGTCCTGTCCAATATTTAGAACTTTGCATTTATCTATAATAAACTGCATCTGCCACTTCTCCGACCACTGCATCAGTCTATTCAAATCTTCCTGGAGTGCTCTAATGTCCTCATTTGAATGAATTGGACGGCCTATTTTGGTGTCATCGGCAAATTTGCTTATGTCGCTATTTATTCCCTCATCTATGTCGTTTATGTAGATTGTGAACAACAAGGGGCCCAATACTGACCCCTGTGGAACACCGCTTGTGACGCTTCCCCACTCTGATTTCTCTCCATTTATGCAAACTCTCTGCTGCCTATTTGTCAACCATGCCTCTACCCAGGAAAAAATTTCTCCTCCTATTCCGTATGCCTTAATTTTCCTCAATAGTCTCTGATGTGGGACTCTATCAAAAGCCTTACTGAAGTCCATATACACAATATCATATTCATTACCCTGATCTACCTCCTCAAATACCTTAGTGAAAAAAGTTATTAAATTTGTAAGGCAGGAACGCCCTTTTGTAAAACCGTACTGAGATTCGTTGATTAATTTATGCTTTTCAAGATGGCTGCGAATTGCCTCGGCAATTCGGTAGAAGAAATGCGCGTCGGTTTGATCATTGTTCATCGTACACAATTATTAATGGATTAACTTCTAACAAGGGTAAATTAGTGGGGCATTAATCGTCATGTGAACTAAAGTGAATTTGGTGATGTTAATATCACGAGAGAGAATGAGTGCAGTGATACTCGGCAGCATTCTCCTAATGACCGCATGTTGACCTCACGATTGTCCCGAGAATTGTAGAGGTGTCCAGAAGTCAATACTTCTATATCGGGACAACCAATCCACCATCATCGTCTTGCCGAGAGAATAAACGCTACTGTACAGGACCACGATCGACGCGAGGGAGTACAAACAAAGGAAGCGACTCCCTCACCCACAGTACTTATACCTTTATGACAGTCTGATACCGGCCGGTTAGGATGTTATAATTAGTATAAGCACTGTGGTATCGTCAACGATTTCCAACGACTATCACTTATAAGGGGTGATTGATGGTTTTATATTATGTGTACTCTCTTCCTTCTCTTTCTAATCAGTCCAATACCAAAATACAGTCCACTAAAATTAACAACACCGTAACTATTGGTGTTACCCATTTCAATTTATATAACTGGTCAAGGATAGGTGTGATCTAGAGTGTGTGAAATATCGAAGGAAGTCGTTCGTTGCAACCAGGGACGACTTCAGTTTTCTCACACACCTCGCGGGATTGACTGAGGTAAATATTAGACGGTCATCTCACATGGAGATTATTTGTTTGTAAGTGGCGATGAAGTCCAGACAGGTAATCTCATAATTCCCACAACATACATCACTATTGTTATTTTATATCCTCGTATATATTGTTATGTGTGTATTAATTTTATTAAGATGAAATTATTATTCAAAATGGAATTATATACAATATATATATATATATATATATATATATATATATATATATATATATATATATATATATATATATATATATATATATATATATAATATTATATATATATATATTTATGTATAAATATAAATTGTTTATTATTAAATTAATGTTAACGTTTTCTAAAATATATTTAGTTAGGTTAGCTAAATTAAATTGGCTTGTTGTAAAAAGGTTAGGTAGGTTTTCAAAGTTTCTCTTGGTTTACAATTATAATTGCCCATTACCCATAAATGAAATATATATATTTTAAACGTATAAGAAAATTTTAGAAAGGACTTAATTTTAGATGAGTTCTTATATATATGACATATATATATATATCGATAATATATATATATATATATATATATATATATATATATATATATATATATATATATATATATATATATATATAAATATATATATATATATATATATATATATATATATATATATATTATATATATATATATATATATATTTTTTTTAAGTATTATATATAGGGAGGTACCACCTCTAGAACTTTACTGGGGACCCTCATCCTCAGAGAAGACAATAAACGTACCTCAGGGAAAACTCGAGGTTCTCCCCGGAGCTGTTAGAATATTTTCTTCTCCAACAACTCCCTATATATATTATATGAGTGCTTTATTAATAGACAGAATACATTGACAGAAAACACAAACATGAACATGAATACATTGGTACAATATATCAAATATTAGGAATCTCTTCCAGCTCCTCCGAAACCGGACGCGAGCCCAGTACGCAGCATGCATTTCCCCTCTGGATGGCCACGCTGAGGCGCTGGAACATGAAAGTGGCTGCCCTTGGGTCCCTGGTGGAGTCGATGAGTCTGGAACCCAGTTCTTTAAGGAAACGTGTTGCATTTTTCCCCATGATCCCAAGGTCCCTGATCCCACAGGGACAAATTGATACTGTTGGCTTATGTCCCTGTACTTGCCGATCTTGTACTCCTCCCTGTGGTCAGCAGCTCCTCCCTGTCGCCCACACTGTGATGGATTAGGTGTCAGCCAGTGTCGACACACAGGTATAGTCCCATGCTAAGAGCTTGCCATTCTTCCAAGGATAGATGGTGATCCCGTCGGGCAGTTTGCTGGGTTGTGGGCATTGTTGGCTGCTAGTGATCGGGCTCTCTCTCGGCTGGGCATCCAGCTGTAGTAAGGGTTCTCTTTATGATGTCGTTGACTTCATTGTGTCTTGCATGCCAACCTTGGTTTTGGAACAGTTAAGACCATGTAGACCATACTGATCAGCTTGCGCATCACCGCAAATACACGTATATTCCGTGTGAATAGGGGCAGCAAGGCGCAGAGCCACTGCAATTTCGAAGGGTCTTAGGGTCGAGGCGTGTTCCCATTGCCGAAATGGGAACTGTTTGGAAGAAGTCCCCATTGTGATGTGACTCACAGCTAGGAGACGGGCAGTCTCCCTGTCTGATGTTACAGCCCTAAGCATGTTGGCAAGTATCTTTCCAGTGATGGGGCCGTCCCAGCTTGACTGTTTGTAGGCCAGTTCTTCACTAGATTTTGGTGTTGGAGCAGCAAGAGTCTCCCATTCAGTGATGGCACTGGTGTAGCAAGGGTCCTGTATTCCTGCTGAATCACTGAGGTTGTCTGGAAGAATTTGTTTTATTAGCTCATTTGATGCTATGGAAGAGGATAAGAAAGCTGGTAGGGCAATCTGGGAGGATTTGCGTACTCCCAGCCCCCCAAGCCTGACTGGAAGTGAGGCTTGCAACCACTGTCCATCTTCAAGGGAAAGATTCAATACACTCTCTAGCATGGTCTTGAGGAGAGAGTCATATTCCTTGAGTTTCGGACTGCTGAAGGCTGGGGAGCATCTCAGGAAGTATGTAAGTTTTGGGATTGACAGGCACCTGGTGAGTAGGTAGAAGGCATCATGTGTATCGATGTCTTTCATCCTGCCTTCCATCGTCCTGAGGTCTGAGATTTTTTTTTTCCAGGACCAGATCGATGGCATTGGGCCCAAGAGGAGCACCAAGGAGAGTGTTGTTGGCTGGATCAATGGCTCGTGCCCCTGGTAAAACAGCCCTAATGTTCTGGATCATCTGTGGATTGGTAGAAACTATTTCACATTTGGTGGGGTTTAAAGATAGGCCCAGGCTCTCTACCATATCTTTAATTTTCCTGATGTTCCCTAGGAGAGATTCTGTGGTGCCAGCTAGGGTGCCATAATCCAAGAACCAGATATTGAGCTCACTGGACAGCGCTTCTGTGACTTCCTTGATGACTAGACAGAATAGAAAGGAGGCGAGAGGGTCCCCCTGTTGCACACCCTCACACGAGTCAATTTCATGGTCCCCCAAACAATAGTTTAGAAGCCACACTATAACACGATTCTATGAAGGGATAGAGGGAAGGAAAGTGCCTAAAAACTGCTTGGAGAGCACCATCCTTGGCTTCATATCAAGAAGTATAAATAATAGAAGTCCTCAGGTTGTTCTTCAACTCTATATATCTTTGGTTAGGCCTCATCTAGATTATGCTGCACAGTTTTGGTCACCGTATTACAGAATGGATATAAATGCTCTGGAAAACGTACAGAGGAGGATGAATAAGTTGATCCCATGTATCAGAAACATTCCCTATGAAGATAGACTGAGGGCTCTGAATCCGCACTCTCTAGAAAGGCGTAGAATTACGGGGGATATGATTGAGGTGTATAAATGGAAAACAGGAATAAATAAAGGGGATGTAAATAGCGTGCTAAAAATATCTAGTATTGACAGAACTCTCAGCAATGGCTTTAAGTTGGATAAATTCAGATTCAGGAAGGATATAGGAAAGCATTGGTTTGGTAATAGAGCTGTCGATGAGTGGAACAAACTCCCGATTACAGTTATAGAGGCTAAAACGTTGTGTAGTTTTAAAAATAGGCTAGATAAATATATGAGTGGGTGTGGGTGGTTATGAGTTGGTCCTGAATAGCTTGTGCTACTAGGTCAGATGCTGTGCTCCTTCCTTAAGTGAATGTAACATGACCTGGCTGGGTCGGGGCATTACCTTAAACCGGTGGAAGACTTGGACTTGCCTCGCATGGCCCAGTAGGCCTGCTGCAGTGTTCCTTCTTTCTTATGTTCTTATGTAATGGCGGCGTTGTTCACTATTTAGCACATTATCACCCTTTTATTGCGGTTCCCAGACGCGATACTCTTCATTATACACTGAGAACGATTTCGACACTTCCTATTGTGAAGTGAGGCTATAAATCCCGCTCGGCCGTCATAAACGTCAATTCCTGACTCCATTATAGTCAGAACTCCCCATTGGCTCAACCTTCATCGCCTTCTCCCACGTGACTACCCCACGCTTGACCCAAGCCGCTAGACCCACACCAAGTGCCGAGACCTTATTGTTTGGTTCTCTCTTCATTTCTAAGTATTATGTGAACCAACAATCACATATTAAGGATACTTATTCACATTAGAAAGTTTATCGAGTATAACCGTTAGGAAAATACCAATATTTTCCACATATGTTGCAAGTACGAATGACAAGAAAACATGGTTCTCTTGTTCATGACAATAACATTTCCATTCTTAAATCAGTTACACACACACACACACACACACACACACACACACACACACACACACACACACACACACACACACAACACACACACACACACTATATATATATATATATATATATATATATATATATATATATATATATATATATTTATATATATATATATATATATATATATATATATATATATATATATATATATATATATATATATATATATATATATATATATATATATATATATATATATGCAAGACAACCACTATGAAAAATAGAGGAATTCCAAGCGCTTTCGTGACAACTCACATTATCAAGGAACTATAAAAGGAAACATGACAAGAGGGCTTATATAAGGGGCAAACCTACACCTCACAGTCACAATACACTAACAAAGACTACACCTCACAGTAGCGTAACATCTCACGACTCT
>WNWK01028703.1:20000-25117 GCA_009830355.1 Cherax destructor | reverse complement strand
TGATATATATACACACATCTCAGTGTATGTATACTGATAAATACACACCTCTCAATGTATGTATACTGATAAATACACACCTCTCAGTGTATGTATACTGATAAATACACACCTCTCAGTGTATGTATACTGATAAATGCACACCTCTCAGTGTATGTAAACTGATAAATACACACCTCTCAGTATATGTATACTATGAGATACACGCCTCTCAGTGTATAAATACTGATAAATACACACCTCTCAGTGTATGTATACTCATAAATACATACCTCTCAGTGCATGTATACTCATAAATACACACCTCTCAGTATATGTATACTCATAAATACACACCTCTCAGTGTATGTATACTCATAAATACACACCTCTCAGTGTATGTATACTGTTATATACCTCTTAATGTGAGATACCTCTCAATGTGAGATACCTCTCAATGTGAGATACCTCTCAATGTGAGATACCTCTCAATGTGAGATACCTCTCAATGTGAGATACCTCTCAATGTGAGATACACAGCAGGTGTGCTGGAAGTAAGCTGTTAAAGCTGCAGTGGCTACTGAAGCCGTGCTGCAGTAGCTACTGAAGACGTGCTGCAGTAGCTTCTGAAGCCGTGCTGCAGTAGCTACTGAAGGCGTGCTGCAGTAGCTTCTGAAGCCGTGCGCAGTACTACTGAACCGTGCGCAGTAGCTTAAGCCGTGCGCAGTAGCTACTGAAGGCGTGCTGCAGTAGCTACTGAAGCCGTGCTGCAGTAGCTACTGAAGCCGTGTTGCAGTAGCTACTGAAGCCATGCTGCAGTAGCTACTGAAGCGTGCTCGCAGAGCTCTGAAGCCGTGCTGCAGTAGCTACTGAAGCCGTGCTGCAGTAGCTACTGAAGCCGTGCTGCAGTAGCTTCTGAAGCCGTGCTGCAGTAGCTACTGAAGGCGTGCTGCAGTAGCTTCTGAAGCCGTGCTGCAGTAGCTACTGAAGCCGTGTTGCAGTAGCTACTGAAGCCGTGCTGCAGAAGCTACTGAAGCCGTGCTGCAGTAGCTTCTGAAGCCGTGCTGCAGTAGCTTCTGAAGCCGTGTTGCAGTAGCTACTGAAGCCGTGTTGCAGTAGCTACTGAAGCCGTGCTGCAGTAGCTTCGAAGCGTGCTGCGTAGCTACTGAAGCCGTGCTGCAGTAGCTACTGAAGCCATTCTGCAGTAGCTTCTGAGCCGTGCTGCAGTAGCTACTGAAGCCGTGTTGCAGTAGCTACGGAAGCCGTGCTGCAGTAGCTACTGAAGCCGTGCTGCAGTAGCTTCTGAAGCCGTGCTGCAGTAGCTACTGAAGCCGTGTTGCAGTAGCTTCTGAAGCCGTGCTGCAGTAGCTACTGAAGGCGTGCTGCAGTAGCTACTGAAGCCGTGCTGCAGTAGCTACTGAAGCCGTGCTGCAGTAGCTTCTGAAGCCGTGCTGCAGTAGCTTCTGAAGCCGTGTTGCAATAGCTACTAAAGCCGTGCTGCAGTAGCTACTGAAGCCGTGCTGCAGTAGCTTCTGAAGCCGTGCTGCAGTAGCTACTGAAGCCGTGTTGCAGTAGCTACTGAAGCCGTGTTGCAGTAGCTACTGAAGCGTGCTGCAGTAGCTACTGAAGCCATGTTGCAGTAGCTACTGAAGCAGTGCTGGAGTGATTGAATATTAGTTCATTGTTTTACTGAAGTCTCTCAGCTGAAGGTGGCGGATTTTAATGCCTTAAGTACGACACTTATCCTTTGTGATGGAATATGACAGGTCAGCACCTGTGATGGAATATGACAGGTCAACAACTGTGATGGAATATGACAGGTCAACACCTGTGATGGAATATGACCGGTCAACAACTGTGATGGAATATGACAGGTCAACAACTGTGATGGAATATGACAGGTCAACAACTGTGATGGAATATGACAGGTCAATACCTGTGATGGAATATGACAGGTCAACACTTGTGATGGAATATGACAGGTCAACACTTGTGATGGAATATGACAGGTCAATACCTGTAATGGAATATGACAGGTCAACAACTGTGATGGAATATGACAGGTCAATACCTGTAATGGAATATGACAGGTCAACACCTGTGATGGAATATGACAGGTCAACACCTGTGATGGAATATGACAGGTCAACAACTGTGATGGAATATGACATGGATGGAATATGACAGGTCAACACCTGTGATGGAATATGAGAGCTCAACACCTGTGATGGAATATGACAGGTCAACACCTGTTATGGAATATGACAGGTCAACAACTGTGATGGAATATGACATGGATGGAATATGAGAGGTCAACACCTGCGATGGAATATGACAGGTTAACACCTGTGATGGAATATGACAGGTAAACAACTGTGATGGAATATGACAGGTCAACAACTGTGATGGAATATGACAGGTCAACAACTGTGATGGAATATGACAGGTCAACAACTGTGATGGAATATGACAGGTCAACAACTGTGATGGAATATGTCAGGTCAACACCTGTGATGGAATAAGACAGATCAACAACTGTGATAGAATATGACAGGTCAACACCTGTGATGGAATATGACAGGTCAACACCTGTGATGGAATATGACAGGTCAACACCTGTGATGGAATATGACACGTCAACAACTGTGCTGGAATATGACAGGTCAACACCTGTGATGGAATATGACAGGTCAACACCTGTGATGGAATATGACAGGTCAGCAACTGTGATGGAATATGACAGGTCAACACCTGTGATGGAATATGACAGGTCAACACCTGTGATGGAATATGACAGGTCAACAACTGTGATGGAATATGACAGGTCAACAACTGTGATGGAATATGACAGGTCAACAACTGTGATGGAATATGACAGGTCAACACCTGTGATGGAATATGACAGGTCAACAACTGTGATGGAATATGACATGGATAGAATATGACAGGTCAACACCTTTGATGGAATACGACAGGTCAACACCTGTGATGGAATATGACAGGTAAACAACTGTGATGGAATATGACAGGTCAACAACTGTGATGGAATATGACAGGTCAACAACTGTGATGGAATATGACAGGTCAACACCTGTGATGAAATATGACATGTCAACGCCTGTGATGGAATATGACAGGTCAACAACTGTGATGGAATATGACAGGTCAACAACTGTGATGGAACATGACAGGTCAACAACTGTGATGGAATATGACAAGTCAATACCTGTGATGGAATATGACAGGTCAAGAACTGTGATGGAATATGACTGGTCAATACCTGTGATGGAATATGACAGGTCAACAACTGTGATGGAATATGACAGGTCAATACCTGTGATATAATATGACAGGTCAATACCTGTCATACCAGTGATGGAATATGACAGGTCAAGAACTGTGATGGAATATGACAGGTCAATACCTGTGATGGAATATGACAGGTCAACAACTGTGATGGAATATGACAGGTCAATACCTGTGATATAATATTGCAGGTCAATACCTGTGATGGAATATGACAGGTAAACACATGTGATGGAATATGACAGGTAAACAACTGTGATGGAATATGACAGGTCAACACCTGTGATGGAATGTGACAGGTCAACAACTGTGATGGAATATGACTGGTCAATACCTGTGATGGAATATGACAGGTCAAGAACTGTGATGTAATATGACAGGTCAATACCTGTGATGGAATATGACAGGTCAACAACTGTGATGGAATATGACAGGTCAACACCTGTGATGGAATATGACAGGTCAATACCTGTGATGGAATATGACAGGTCAACACCTGTGATGGAATATGACAGGTAAACAACTGTGATGGAATATGACAGGTCAACACTTGTGATGGAATATGACCGGTCAACACCTGTGATGAAATATGACAGGTCAATACCTGTGATGGAATATGACAGGTCAACACCTATGATGGAATATGACAGGTCAATACCTGTGATATAATATGACAAGTCAATACCTGTCATACCTGTGATGGAATATGACAGGTCAAGAACTGTGATGTAATGTGACAGGTCAATACCTGTGATGGAATATGACAGGTCAACAACTGTGATGGAATATGACAGGCCAATACCTGTGATGGAATATGACAGGTCAATACCTGTGATGGAATATGACAGGTCAACACCTGTGATGGAATATGACAGGAAAACAACTGTGATGGCATATGACAGGTCAACACCTGTGATGGAATATGACAGGTCAACACCTGTGATGAAATATGACAGGTCAATACCTGTGATGGAATATGACAGGTCAACACCTGTGATGGAATATGACAGGTCAATACCTGTGATATAATATGACAGGTCAGTACCTGTGATGGAATATAACAGGTCAACACCTGTGATATAATATGACAAGTCAATACCTGTGATGGAATATGACAGGTCAACAACTGTGATGGAATATGACAGGTCAACACCTGTGATGGAATATGACAGGTCAACACCTGTGATGGAATATGACAGGACAACACCTGTGATGGAATATGACAGGTCAACAACTGTGATGGAATATGACAGGTCAACAACTGTGATGGAATATGACAGGTCAACACCTGTGATGGAATATGACAGGTCAACACCTGTGATGGCATATGACAGGTCAACAACTGTGATGGAATATGACAGGTCAACACCTGTGATGGAATATGACAGGTCAACATAGCTGATGATCTCAATTTTGCTATATTAAAATAGAATTGTTACTTAATTCATTTCTTTCTTGTTTTCATTCATTTCCTTCCTAACGATGGAAAACGTAGAGCCACTTAGAAAACTTAGAAATTCCTTTAGAAAATATTCACTTTTTTCACTTGTTCGTCAAAGAATTGATAGAATAACTTCATTCATTCAGTGAATGGAAAGATGGAAGGCTTCATTCACAATGTTTGGATCATTCTGTGTCTCCTCTCTGGCACTCTCGCACCCTCTCGCACTCTCTCTCGCACTCACTCATTCTGTAGAAATGGTGGTGGTAGTGGTGGAGTGGTGGTAGTGGTGGTGGTAACGGTGGTGGTCAATACTGCTGCGCATGCATTGTCTGAGCCCCGGGGGGGGGAGGGTAACACTATGTTCAACTCAGGTCATCTCAACAACAAT
>WNWK01028703.1:0-17500 GCA_009830355.1 Cherax destructor | reverse complement strand
ATCATCTGCGAACAGAGACACTTCTGAGTCTATCCCATCCGTCATGTCATTTACATATACCAAGAATAACACTGGTCCTAGGACTGACCCCTGCGGTACACCGCTCGTCACAGGCGCCCACTGTGATACCTCATCACGCACCATGACCCGTTGTTGCCTCCCTGTGAGGTATTCCCTGATCCATTCCAGTGCCCTTCCTGTTATACATGCTTGTTCTTCCAACTTCTTTACTAATCTCATGTGAGGAACTGTGTCGAAGGCCTTCCTGCAGTCCAGGAAAATGTAATCAACTCACCCTTCTCTCTCTTGCCTTACCTCTGTTACTTTATCATAGAACTCTAGGAGGTTTGTTACACAGGATTTGCCTTCCCGGAATCCGTGCTGTCTGGTGTTTATTACCCTGTTCAGCTCAAGGAGCACCATTCTTTTCTTGATGATTTTCTCCAGGACTTTGCACACTATACATGTAAGTGACACCGGTCTATAGTTTAGTGCCTCTTTTCTGTCTCCTTTTTTAAAAATGGGGACTACGTTGGCCTTCTTCTATACCTCAGGTAGCTGCCCAGTTTCATTGGATGTGTTGAATATTATGGTAAGTGGCACACTCAGTACCTCAGCTCCTTCCCGAAGAACCCACGGGGAGATATTGTCCGGACCCATCGCCTTTGAGGTATCAAGGTCACTGAGTAACTGCTTCACCTTCTCCTCAGTTGTGTGTATGCCCTCTAGCACTTGATACATCCCTTGTTGGTGACGCACCTCGTCCTGTGTGTGTGTGTGTGTATGTGTGTGTGTGTGTGTGTTTGTGTGTGTGTGGAGACATAGCATCGCTGGGCACCAGCCTCAACTCCTGGCACCGCTGCCTAAGCCAGCAAAGACAGTTTTAACGTCAGTTAATAACGAAGGGTTTGCCGCTGTTTGCCTGGGCTTCCACGAAGGCTTTAATAAGGTGCCACTCTCCAAAACAGAGAGAACACGACACTGGAGAAGTTCTCTCATGGCTAGGGGCATGGCTGACTCACAGACAAGAGTACATTTACATAAATAATGAGAATTTGGAAGGAGGGCCACTCACATGTGCCTAGTTATCACTGGTTGACATAAGCAACCTAGGAAAAGACGTACATAACGACTTCATTCATCTAAGCTGATAAAATAGGTAAATAAGACATGTGCAACACTTAGGTATCGTTATTTCAAGACACATGTGAACACCTAGGTATCTGTACTGTGCAGACGTTTCTCCATCTGATGGCCTCATTTCCGTGTTGGAGTGATCAGGTCACATGTTGGCGAAACGTCTTATTCATCTAGACAGTGACCTAAATTTTAGACCAAAACCAAAAAAGAAGTGCAAACCAATTTTGAGACCACTAGACAACCTCAGGATTAAATAGATTAATGTAATGGTCGGAAAGGTGACAGATACAGTTCAGAGTGGACAAATGTAGGGGTTTTATCCTCAGGAAGTGAAAGTAATAGCCATATTTGTATCTTAAATGAGGCATTTAATCAAATTGATCGCGTTGAAGGCGTCACAGGTCTGACTGACTGGGTACACTGATCTGTTCTCATTTCAGAGTCATTGTAATTCAGAGTGTTGAGGACATAATGATTGGTGATGTTGTTAGGGTTGTACCACTGTTGTTAAGTGTACAGCCTCTGATACCTAAAAAAAATTAGCAATGGTTATGACCATAATTTTTAAAGGGGTGGACCGGTAAGCCAGTGGAAGGCCTCGGTCAGATGACCAAAAGCTCCAACGGTGGGTCATCATATGACTAAGACCCGCGTCAGGAAATACTTGTCCTGTTTCCTGACAAACCTCACCTAACCTAACCTCTGATACCTCAACTAACACCGCTACTACTGCTAATACTACTACTGCTGCTGCTGCTACTACTACCACCGACGCAACCATCTCTGCTACCTCAGTTATCACTAATATTACGGCGACTACCACTACCACTACTACCACAATTACCACCACTACTTCAGCAGCTACCACCCTTCATCGCCGCCACCATCACCACCCATCACCACCCATCATCGCCCATCACCACCCATCATCGCCCATCACCACCACACCGACTGACACTGACGGACAGCAACTCAGGCAGTGTCATACCACAGACTGACATCTGACATGAGTCAGCTGACACGGAGGCTAAATATAACCTAAACCTTATTCCACACAATCTCTAATAGCCCAAGCTAACTTTAGACGTATAAAGATAGCGTTAGTCTTTAATTAGCTCTAGTGGAAGTTCAGCTTCTCTTACGCAAACAAAGTCGCAAAATATTTGATTTTTAAACCTTAGGTATGCATTCCAGTCCCATGCTGTGGGCGGTAATGAGCTCGGGAACCCATGCTGTGGCCGAGGTTAAGTGTACGACAGAAAAATAATGGGGTTTAGGAATCCAAGCCACGAGCCGCATCTGATATATTATAAAAGCTTCAGATTTCCAGAAAGATACAACATATTCAAAGGCTTCAGATCTGGAGGACACAGCATGTACATGCTCGTAGCTTCATTTATGAAAGTCTTCAACGATAATGAAATGCAAAGTGACATTAGCAGTAGCACTCAATGTTTTTTTCCCCCGAGGAGAAGCCTAAATTCAGGCGAAATTCCATAGGCCTGAAAAAGTGCAGATGCGGCCGCTCTTCATTAAGGATAGTGAAAGGAGAAAAAAAATTACGGACCAGCAATAGAAAAAGAAAATTTACAGACCAGCAGGAAAAAAAAAAAAGAGAATTTACAAACCAGCAAGAGTAAAAAAAAAGAGAGAATTTAGAGACCAGGAGCTGTAACATCGAGCATCATAAAAGTCTTTGAAATGGTGCTGCTACGGCAGTTTATATACTGTTGTCATGTAAAGGCATAACATATACAGCCCAAGACAACGACTCATCCACAAGCGTATGATAACTATCATACTGGGAGGGGGGGAGGGGTTGGTAGCATACCATAGATAGGGCTGGGCTTTGAAGTTGAGGTAGCATAATAATCCTTAGCAAAAGGATGGATGGTTGATCTCTATACAAGTGTAGAAGAGGATGTATACTCGCTATATAAGTGTAGAAGAGGATGTATACTCGCTATATAAGTGTAGAAGAGGATGTATACTCGCTATATAAGTGTAGAAGAGGATGTATACTCGCTATACAAGTGTAGAAGAGGATGTATACTCGCTATATAAGTGTAGAAGAGGATGTATACTCGCTATATAAGTGTAGAAGAGGATGTATACTCGCTATACAAGTGTAGAAGAGGATGTATACTCGCTATATAAGTGTAGAAGAGGATGTATACTCGCTATACAAGTGTAGAAGAGGATGTATACTGCTATATAAGTGTAGAAGAGGATGTATACTCGCTATACAAGTGTAGAAGAGGATGTATACTCGCTATACAAGTGTAGAAGAGGATGTATACTGCTATACAAGTGTAGAAGAGGATGTATACTCGCTATACAAGTGTAGAAGAGGATGTATACTGCTATACAAGTGTAGAAGAGGATGTATACTCGCTATACAAGTGTAGAAGAGGATGTATACTCGCTATACAAGTGTAGAAGAGGATGTATACTCGCTATACAAGTGTAGAAGAGGATGTATACTCCCTATACAAGTGTAGAAGAGGATGTATACTCGCTATACAAGTGTAGAAGAGGATGTATACTCGCTATACAAGTGTAGAAGAGGATGTATACTCCCTATACAAGTGTAGAAGAGGATGTATACTCGCTATACAAGTATACAATAGTCTAGGTATATCTCCATTGACACATTGTTAAATAAAAATAACAAAGCGATACGTAGGCCATTCATTTGAAGTCTTTTTGCCCCCTGGGGGGCTTTTTTAAAGCCTCCAGTGGGCGAAACGTGCTGCATACGTAACTTCAACAGCTCTCAACCTGTAAATTTAACAGAGGGAATTAAAATAAGCCGGTGAGGAAGGCGAGGTGTTGGGCCTGGGCCAAGAAGCGTGTTTCCTGTGATCAGTGAACAGCGTTGAGAAATATACACGACACTTAGCCAGGATCACTCATCCCACTTTCCAATAAAATTGTGAATATATATACACAAACACGCGGGTTGCCAGATACTCAGAAAGCCAAAATTAATCTTCCCAAAATCAAATTTATCCCTCAGAGTCAAAAAATAAAAGTCAGAATTAAAAAAATTGAAATTCGAAGTCAAAAAAATATATATGTCAAAAAATAAGACTCTAAGTCAAAAAAAAAATTATTATTATTATTATTATTATTATTATTATTATTATTATTATTATTATTATTATTATTATTATTATTATTATTATTATTATTATTATTATTATTATTATTATTATTATTATTATTATTATTATGCGCGCGAGAGTGCGACATGAGTTTTAATGCGGTTAAATGTCAGCCCTGAATATCTGAAGGCCTATCATGAGAGGCCTACACAAGTAGGCACAGGGATGAAAAACAATACGCCAAACTTTTTTTTTTCATTTCTCAGCATATAGTGGAATATTTCACTGAATAAACTCGCATTCACTCCCTGCACGTCAACCTTCCTCACTCATGTCTTATTTTCATGTCTAATTTCTGTGCTTTATCCTCATTCATCGCCCTAAAAATGTTCTCTGTTTTGCCAGATGATTTCCATGATAAATTTCCTCCGCTTCTGTAAAAACTTTTGTATCATATGGGAATAATGCGTTTATTTGTTTATTTAGTTAGTTAGTTGGTTAGTTAATTAGTTGGTTAGTGAATTAGTTGCTTAGTTGGACGGGTAGTTAATTAGTTAGTTAATTAGTTGGTTGGTTAGTTAGTGAATTAGTTGGTTAGTGAATTAGTTGCTTAGTTGGATGGGTAGTTAATTAGTTGGTTAGTTAATTGGTTATTTAGCTGGTTAGTTAGTTGGATAGTTAGTTGGTTAGTTAGCTAGTTACCTGGAACCTAGATGACCCACAATGATACCTAATCCAAGATTGACTTGCTAATTTATACGAAGAGTTCCTGACGTAACGCGGTAATTTGAGGATCAATAAATTTCTTAAGGTCTAGCGCCTTGCATTTCAAGTACTGTGATCAGTATATAACTTTGGCTAAGGCTCCCCATGTCCTGACGATGGTGAAAGGACATGGAAGTCCTACCGATGCATTCCCTTGGCATTTCCTGGCTTTGTTTACCTACCTGCTATCTGGAGGGTGTTCGGGGTCAACGCCCCCGCGGCCCGGTCTTTGACCAGGCCTCCCGGTGGATCAGGACCTGATCTACCAGGATGTTACTCTTATGTCCAAATCTCTCGCATGTTGATCAGCCCCTAACTTCGTTGACAAGTCCAAAGAGAAAGTTTGTTAGTAACGAGAGAGCTTTTGAGAGTTTGATTCGTTTGCTCTCAGTTCCGATGCTGCAGACAGCTGGTGATGCAATCAGTCTCTGAGTCAAATATATCAATGGAAATAATTTTATTTAACATATTTAGCATTGATATCACCAGCCGCCAGAATTGGTAACGCTAACCAGTGCAGTCATGGTGACGAGGGCCCAGGAGCTGAGACACAACCCTCCCAAACACAGCTCTGGAAGTAGAGAATCCACAAATACTCGGCACATGGAAGAGAGGTTACGATGACGTTTCGGTCCGACTTGGCCATTTACAAAGTGTGACTTTGTAAATGGTCCAATGGTGTATTGTTACAGTCACGGTGTTGTGCCTTTTTATTCGTTTTGGAAGTAGAGCTTCTCCAACTTCCTCGTATGAGAGACCTTTGAGAGAGAGTGAGAGAGTCTGGAATCATTCTTACGGAGAAACATGAGAAAATGAGACATCTTGAAGACGTCTGGCGAAGATAAATGAGACAGACAGATGGCTGGATGTTGATAAACACTGACAGCAAACATTGAAAAATACCAAGACAAGAGAAAAGGGGAAGGGAGGATGATAGGAATGCAGAGGGATAGTGAAAGGGAGGGGATGTGTAAGGGAAGGATGAGGGGTAGAAGGATAGGGAGGAAGAGTAAAGAAGATTGAGAGAGGGAGAGTATGAGGTCAGGAGAGAATGGAAGATGAAAAGAGGGTGATGAACCGTGAAAAAAACGATTAACCGATGAAACGAATGTAAGGAAGTAAGAGAGGAAGTAAAGTGATGAAGAGTGAAGAATGGTGAGGAAGGAAGGGTGAGGAAGGAAGGGTGAGGAAGGAAGGGTGAGGAAGGAAGGGTGAGGAAGGAAGGGTGAGGAAGGAAGGGTGAGGAAGGAAGGGTGAGGAAGGAAGGGTGAGGAAGGAAGGGTGAGGGACCCGGAGGTCAGTCAGCTCTCCAGACACGAAAACAGAGCTTCGAGGCGACCCATCGCGTCAGGTACGAGTTAATGATACAACACTGAGTTCACAGGTTGAATAATTAACCAGCGCAGCAGCGCCCTGTTCTAATGTTGTTGTTCTTATTGTTGTCCCCATTAACCAGGATCCCTCTCTCCCCATCACCCTCCCCCCACCACCACAACCTCCGGATCACAATACCATTCTCACCATCCTCTGCACCCGGACTCTAATAGTGTCACAGTATTTGTGAACCTTCCCTCTCACTGTTGATGATGCAGTCTCTGCCTCTGCTGGGTAATGGTGTTCCTGCAGGGAATGGGGAGTGGGGAACAGCAGGAATGGAAAACTTTGTGAAAAGGTAAAGAAGATTGTGAAACAGAGTGGGAGATGATGTAATAGAGTGGGAGAGGGTGTAATAGAGTGGGAGAGGGTGTAATGTAGAGAGTGAGAGAAATTACAGTTATGTGTTGGATGTAGATTGAATGTAGATTGCTTGTAGGTGATAAGTAGGTGGTATGTAGGGTGTATGTAGGTATTTAGAGTGCATGTAAGTATCTAGAGTGTATGTAGGTATGTGGGGTGTATGTAGGTATGTAAAGTGTATGTAGATATGTAAAGTGTATGTAGGTATGTAGGGTGTATGTAATTATGTAGGGTGTATGTAGGGTGAAGTGTCCTCAGGAATCTCAGAGGAACGAATGGGTGGACTATATTATCTGGATGCTGTGATGAACGAGGCGCGGGAGGTAGATGGCCTCTTGTAGAGCTATGTAGTACCAGTAAAGTGAAACTCATCTCTCTGTAGAAACTACGCTGTAGAGGGGAAGGTCGGTCACCCTCGTAGATATTATAAGTAAGTTTATTCAGGTACAGGTACACATAAGTACACTTACATAACTTATCATACATGGCAACACTGTGTGTGGAATACCTGGGGTAACCAAAAAAAATCAGAGAAAGTGACTTATTTCCATTGGGGTCCTTGTAATACCTTATTAAACCTTAACAGTTAAAAAATGCTAAGTAACTCACTGCAGAAGAAAGGGGGGCGTCACCCCCTGTAGACTCAAGCGTAGAAGAGACGAGTTTTAGAAGACTTCTTCAAGTCTTCTAGTTTTAACTTCCACGGGAGTTCAACATTTTGACGACTGTATAGGGGAAAGTGAGTGTGTGTGTGTGTGTGTGTGTTTATATAGGGCACAGGCCCCTCCCATTCCCTCTCCTTCCCACCACTCCTCCACTCCGTCTCTCTCCCCTTCCCTTCCCCTCCTCCTCTGACTGCCCCATACTCCGTCAGCCTCGCTAGGCTGGATAGTCTGGTTTTTTCTTGTTGTGGTCTGGAATGGTAAATTGTAGCCTGGGGTGAGTGTGACTGGGGTCAGGAGATGGGGAGCGTCTCAGGAATAATGGGGGGTGCGAGATGGGTGACAACAGGAGATGGGGGACAACAATAGATGGGTGACAACAGGAGGTGGGTGACAACAGATGGGTGATAACAATAGATGGGTGATAACAATAGATGGGTGACAACAATAGGTGGGTGACAACAAGAGATGGGTGACAACAGGAGGTGTCGACGATACCTGGAAACAGCTTAGAAACACCCGCAGTGTGCTGCTACAATATTCTATATAAGAGTCACAGTGGTAACACCAGCAGTCTGCCGCTATCTTACTCTATGTGATAGCGTAAGGGGGAAAAATGCTGTCTTGGATGTATGTACAAATGTCTGTCTCTGAAGAGATCTTCCCGTCTGCACTATCTCTCTCTCTCTGTCTCTCAGCGCCATTTATTATCAAGTTCTTCCGCTCGCACTCTTTTTCATCAGTATTTTTGGAGCCATTCTGACTTCTTTATGTTTTTAATCTCCCAGTCATGTTTACACCCAGGATCCCCGTTGTTTACTGAGTCAGTTCACCTGCTACCTGACTCTTCGGTTAGTTATCCTGTTACCTGACTCTACGGTTAGTTATCCTACTACCTGACTCTTCGGTTAGTTATCCTGTAACCCGACACTTCGGTTAGTTATCCTGCTACCTGACTCTTCGGTTAGTTATCCTGTTACCTGACTCTTCAGTTAGTTATCCTGTTACCTGACTCTCGGTTAGTTATCCTGTTACCTGACTCTTCGGTTAGTTATCCTGTTACCTGACTCTTCGGTTAGTTATCCTGTTACCTAACTCTCGGTTAGTTATCCTGTTACCTGACTCTTCGGTTAGTTATCCTGCTACCTGAGAATTGATTTTGTATTTATGCTCATCCATGAGTGAGCATAATGACGAGCATATCACCAGAGACTCACGTCAAATGAATAACCTCTGCAGTCAATGCTCGTCTGGAGAATCTAAGAGTAGCCTTCGAGAATCTCAACAGTCATTCCAGATACTTTACACACATGTTAGGTCCGTCTTGGAGTACGCAGCACCAGTATGAAACCCACACCTGGGGAAGTAGGTTAAGGAACTGGATAAAGTGCAGAAGTAAGCAACAAGACTAGTCCCAGAGTTAAACTGAACTATAAGAGGTTACGGGAATTGAACCTAGCAGTATTTGAGGTTAGAAGAACCAGTAAAGGAGTGATAACGACGTACAAAATACTCAGGGTGGACAGGGATAGTCTTAGAGAGGCGAGAAATAGGTACATGAGGGGACAGTTGGAAGTTAGAGGCTCACGTGGGTCACAGGAATGTCAGGAAGTATTTCTTCCCTCTGAAGGTTAGACAGTGGAGTGACCTAGACTAATAGAGACAGGGTTCACAAATAAGAATAGGTACGACAGGACCCTCGAGGCTAAGAGGGAGTAACACAGCAATTTAAGAGGCGGGGCCAGGAGCTGAGTCTCGACCCCTGCAACCACATTAGGTGAGTACACACACACATGTAACCCAGACAAGTTACTAGGGTAACCAACTGAAATTCAAAGATAACAATTGTGTCAACATCCCCTCCTTAACAACCTTAACAGCCTCACACTAACGAGGTGGTTAGGTAACTGCCTTCTAATGACAACTTCATTAACTGCATGTAGACCATCCTATTAAGAAAATAAAGAAAAAAAGGTACATAGGGGAAACTTATGACGACGTTTTGACCCGACTTGGGTCATTTACAAGTCACAGTAATACAGGAAGGTGAGGGAGCCAGTGTATTTATACAGGAAGCGCCTTTGCTGGATTTGTAAAGGCGCTTCCTGCTATCGTATTGCTTAGACCTTCTATTCTTTTCTACAACATTGCAAGCTATTAATGATGTGTTGATTGCAACACGAAAGGCCTAGAGCTATCATTCAACTCCTCCGTGGTTGTTTTCCATCTTGTGTATATATGTATATATGTGTGTGTGTGTATATATATATATATATATATATATATATATATATATATATATATATATATATATATATATATATATATATATATATATATATATATAATCTTACAAATCTTATTTCGTCAACTAGTTCTTGGGTCATCTTGAGAAAATTAGATGTCTGCAGATTAAGATCTGGACGGAGACGGATTAATCGTTGTTTCTGCGGCTCCGTTTCTCGTGTTTGTCTGCTGGCAATAACGTAAACAACAGTTAATTTGCCAAGGCTTGAGCAGCTGTTTGCCAGCGGGGTCTTGGAGAGGCGGCTCCAAGGGGGATTTTGGAGAGAATTTGGAAAGAGACATTGCAACAAGGAGGGAATTTCTGACATTTGTTTTATATAGCAAAATTAGGTACGTTAGCAATGTTCACCGAAGCTACTGTGCAAACTAGTAACGACTAGGAAACGAAAGCAGCCTACGACTGCTTCACCTCACCTGTCTACAGTATATAAGCCACTTAATTGCGCATATGCTGTATTCTTTTCAAGATTGATGGACTGATTACATCGACTCTAGCTCAAACTCCTTCTGATCTTCACTCTTCTTTGTTTAGGACTGATGAAGCCACTGCGTGGCGAAGCGTTTCCTCAATAAAGATACCCAAGTGTTGGACATGTGTCCAATTCATCACCTTGTTGGTTCTCTGAACCATTTATCTACATTTATGGTTCCCGTGCACGTTCCACCACACAGGATGGGTTGTATAGACGAGGCAGTGAAATCTGGCAGCCTCTAGAGAGGACATAGGTAACTAGTGGTTTCCAGAGACATAGGTAACTAGTGGTTTCCAGAGACATAGGTAACTAGTGGTTTCCAGAGACATAGGTAACTAGTGGTTTCCAGAGACATAGGTAACTAGTGGTTTCCAGAGACATAGGTAACTAGTGGTTTCCAGACAGAGTTGTATATGAGTAGGGAGGAAAAGAAAGAGAAGAGAGGGTTTCTAAATATACATTATAAAAATAGCCGTAGAACTAGAAACAAGATGGAGGAATTAAGATTAAGTGCAAGTGTGGGTAATATTGACGTATTTGCTATAACTAAGACGTGGTTTAATATGAAGATCCGGGACATGCCGCTGAATGTTACATTTAGGGTTTAAAGTTATTCCATGTTGATAGAAGGAACGGGGGTGGAGTGGCGCTAAATGTCAGAGAACACTTAAATTGCTGCGTAAATGTGGGAATTAAAACTGAAAGAACACACACTGAGTCTTTCTGGGAAAGGTATAAAAAAATAGTTTTAGTCGTGAGTTAGTGTTCCCCAGACTTGGATAAGGACCAAGGGAGACTTTGAAGGAAATTGTTAAAGCCTCAAGGCACGATAACGTAGTAATTCTAGGAGGCTTTAGTCAAATTAAAATTCATTGACTGGGAATCTTGAGTCAAACGACTTCGTGGAGGTAGTTCAAGATTGTTTTTTGGAGCAGTTTGTGACAGAACCAACGAAGGTAAATAACCTGTTTGATTTGATTCTGGCTAACAAGGATAACCTTGTTAGAGATAACAGAGGCTTTCAGAGGAACGAGGAGCGAGCGACCACAAATCAATTACCTTTAGTATCGATTGGAAGTATAACAGTAGGGAATTCAGTAACAATCCCAGATTTTCGCTTAGCAGATTACAGAGACATTTCAACAAAGGGAAATAATGGACTGGGGTAATGAAGCGAGCTATCAATATAACAGTTTTGTAAACACTGTACACGCTGCCGAAAAAATATTTATTCCGTTTAGAGAAATGATCTCAAATAGAAATGATCCAAAATGGATGAACAATAGGCTCAAACATCTTTTGAGTAGAAAAAAAAAGGAATTTATAGGCGTATCCAAAATGTGAGGGCTCTATCATGGGTCAATTTACTCACATTAAGAGGGAGATTAAAAAAGAAATAAGAAAACCTAAATAGGACTATGAAATTAAAGTGGCAAGTGATTCTAAAAACCGAAAGGATTTTTCCAGGTATATAGAACAAAGATTAGATTAAAGTTAGGTTCTCTTAAAACTAACTCTGGACATCTTACTGACAACGAGAATGAAATGTGCTCGATTTTTAAGGGGAGGCCTGAGCGTAGACCGGGCCGCGGGGGCGTTGACCCCCGGAATACCTTCCAGGTAGACTCCAGGGAGAGTCCAGGTGGACTCCAGGGAGATTCCAGGGAGACTCCAGGTAGACTCCAGGGAGGCTCCAGGTAGACTCCAGGGAGACTCCAGGTAGACTCCAGGGAGACTCCAGGTAGACTCTAGGGAGACTCCAGGTAGACTCCAGGGAGACTCCAGGTAGACTCCAGGGAGATTCTCGCCTCTCGATTTTCACACAAGACACTAACTATATTCCAGTAACTAATTTTTACAGTGGTCCTGAAGAAGATAAATTATGTAATATGAGTCACTAGGGACATGGTAGTCAGACAGACTGAGTAAAGCAAAATAAATCCTCGGGTCCTGATGAACTTTTGTTCAGAGTTCTTAAGGAGTGAAAAATGGAACTTTGTGAACCATTAACTGACCTTTTTAATGCATCTCTTTCTGATATGTGGAAGATGGTCAATGTAATTCCTATTTTTAAAGAAGGGGATAAGTCGTTACCGTTAAATTACTGCCTGACCTCAACTGTAGGAAAATTACTAGTCAGTTATATCTGATATTATAAGAAGCCATCTTGATAAGCATAATTTGATCTATGATATCTATGAGACTCACCATGGATTCATGAGGGGCCGTTCCTGCCTAATTAATTTACTGACTTTCTTCAGTAAAGCTTTTGAGGCTGTTGATCATGATAAAGAATACGATATTTGAATTTTAGTAAAGCTTTGAAAGTACCACCCACTTTTAAAAGTGGCAGCACATGGTATTGAGAAAAATGCTGTCATGGATCAGTATAGTTCACCAGCAACTCCATACCCTACTAATCGTCCACTCTCTTTACACACCACTCCCTGCATCCTCAATAACCTGCAGCTGTATAACCTGTAGTTTAGCGCTTCATTTGATTATAATAATAATAATAATAAGTTCACCAACAGGAAGCGAGGTGTGCATAAATGGGTGAAATCTGAGGAGATCTGAACAAGTGGCATTCCAGGATCAGTTTTAGGCTCATTGTTGTTTAATATCGTTGACGAGGGAATAACCAGTGATATGAGCAAATTCGCTGACGATACAAAAAATAATCAGGATAATTGATTCAAAGGAAGATACCACCTTACTTCAGGAATATAGCACCTTACTTCAGGAAGATACCACCTTACTTCAGGAAGATAGCACCATACTTCAGGAAGATACCACCTTACTTCAGGAAGACACCACCTTACTTCAGGAAGATACCACCTTACTTCAGGAAGATACCACCTTACTTCAGGAAGATTTAGACAAACTTGTCATGGTCTGAAAAGTGGCCGATGCAGTTTAGTGTAAACAAATGGAAAGTCCTGAAGCTCGGGAATGGAAATAACCCTATCACTTATAAACTAAATAGTATACAGCTTGGCCATACAGAATGCGAAAAGGACTTGGGAGTTATGGTAAGCAGCATAATGAAGCCAAGACTTCAATGCCTAAACGTACATAATAAGGCAAACAGATAACTGGGATTCAAGAAGTATAAGCAACAGTAAGGCCTTACTTAGATTATGCAGTTAGTTTTGGTCTCCATATTACAGAGTGGCTATAAAATTCGTTAGAAAACATTCAGAGAATAATAACAAAATTAATCCATTCCGTAAGAAATCTTCCATACGATGAAAGACTGAAGTCTTTAAACTACATTATCTTTTAAGACGAAGAATGAGAGAGACATGATTGAAGTGTATAAGAAGAAGATGGACATAAACAAAGGAGATATTGAGGTCCTGAGGATATAAATCCAAGAAAGAACTCGAAATAATGGATTCAAAATGAATAAGTTTAGATTTAGAACGGATATGGGAAAGTACTGGTTTGGAAATAGGGTAGTTGATGAGTGGAACAGTCTACCTAGTAGGGTTATTGAAGCTAAAATCTTGAGTAGCTTCAAATTTTGGTTAGATAAATGCATGAGTGAGAAGGGTTGGATTTGAGTGGGACTTACACAGGAGTTGGTAGGGTTGTCAAAGCTTGTTCCTTGGGCAGCGTTGAAAATAGGTTGGAGTTTGAAAAAGAACTGTCTAGTATGTGCCAATAGGCCTTCTGCAGTGTTCCTCCTTTCTTATGTTCTTATGATAAATGAGACACCTGTGCAACTTGGATATCTTTATTCTGGAAACATTTCGCCAGCCAGTTAGACTCTGTGAACCAATATCTAACATTTTTAATTTATCTCTTCAAACAGGTGTAGTGTCTGATATGTGGAAGATGGCTAATGTAATTCCTATTTTTAAAGAAGGGGACAAGTCACTACCGTCAAATTACCGCCCAATAAGCCTGACCTCAATTGTAGGCAAATTACTAGAGTCAATTATAGCTGATATTATTAGAAGCCATCTAGATAACCATAATTTGATTAATGATACTCAGCATGGATTCACGAGGGGCCGTTCCTGCCTATCTAATTTATTAACCTTCTTTAGTAAAGCTTTTGAGGCTGTTGATCACGATAAAGAATTCGATATTGTTTATTTAGATTTTAGTAAGGCTTTTGATAGAGTACCGCACCAGAGACTGTTAAAGAAAGTGGCAGCTCATGGCATTGGGGGAAAAGTGCTGTCATGGATCGAGTCATGGCTCACCAATAGGAAGCAGAGAGTGTGCATAAATGGGGTTAAATCCGAGTGGGGATCTGTAACAAGTGGTGTTCCACAGGGATCAGTCTTAGGCCCATTGTTATTTATAATATATATCAATGACCTTGATGAAGGAATTACCAGTGATATGAGCAAATTCGCCGATGACACGAAGATAGGTAGGATAATTGATTCAAACATAAATTTCATAGAACTTCAGGAGGATTTAGACAAACTCAATTCCTGGTCAGAAAAGTGGCAGATGCAGTTCAATGTAGATAAATGCAAGGTTCTGAAACTCGTGAGTGTCCATAACCCAAGCACTTATAAGTTAAATAACGTAGAACTTAGCCATACAGATTGCGAAAAGGACTTGGGGGTTATGGTAAGCAGCAACCTTAAACCAAGACAGCAATGCCTAAGCGTACGTAATAAGGCAAACAGATTACTGGGATTTATATCAAGAAGTGTAAAAACAGAAGTCCAGAGGTTATATTACAGCTTTATAGATCGTTAGTAAGGCCTCACCTAGATTACGCAGCTCAGTTCTGGTCTCCATATTATAGAATGGATATTAATTCGTTAGAAAACATTCAGCGTAGAATGACTAAATTAATACATAGCATTAGAAATCTTCCGTATGAAGAAAGATTAAAGACCCGAAAATTGCATTCACTTGTAAGACGAAGAATGAGGGGAGACATGATCGAGGTATACAAGTGGAAAATGGGTATTGACAAAGGGGATATAAATAAGGTCTTGAGGCTATCTCTCCAAGAGAGAACCCGCAATAATGGATTCAAGTTAGATAAGTTTAGATTTAGAAAGGATATAGGAAAGTATTGGTTTGGAAATAGGGTAGTTGATGAGTGGAACAGTCTGCCTAGTATTGTTATTGAAGCTAGGACCTTGGGTAGTTTCAAATTTAGGTTGGATAAATTCATGAGTGAGAGGGTTGGATTTGAGTGGGAATTGCACATGAGTAAATAGAATTATCAAAGCTTATTTCTTGGGTAGCATTGAATATTTGCAAATATTCTGTTAGTGGGATGGAATGTGAAGGACCTGCCTAGTATGAGCCAACAGGCCCGCTGCAGTGTTCCTCCTTTCTTATGTTCTTATGTTATGTTCTTCTTCAGTCCGAGATAGAAAACGGTGGAAGTTTGAGGCTGAGGGACTGATTACCTCAAACTCCTCCTCATCGTCCACCTTTCTCTGCGTTGGACTGAAGAAGCCACTGACTGGCAAAAGAGATTCATATAACAGCTACAGTACACAATACACAAAGTCTACAATTCACAAAAACTATACAATACATAAGACTATACAATACATAAAACTATACAATACGTAACACTATACAATACGTAACACTATACAATACGTAACATTATACAATACGTAACACTATACAATACAAAAAGGCAATACAATACTCGAAGACTTTACAGTACACAAAAGCGTACACATTCATCACAGGTAAAACTTCGCCAGAGTGCCACCAGCTCCCAGCTCCAGCTCCACACTCTCACACTTTGCCAGAGTGCCACCAGGCTCCACACTCTCACACTTCGCCAGAGTGCCACCAGGCTCCACACTCCACACTTCGCAGAGTGCCACCAGGCTCCACACTTCACACTTCCAGAGTGCCACCAGGCTCCACACTCTCACACTTCGCCAGAGTGCACCAGGCTCCACACTCACACTTCCCCAGAGTGCCACCAGGCTCCACACTCTCACACTTCGCCAGAGTGCCACCAGGCTCCACACTCTCACACTTCGCCAGAGTGCCACCAGGCTCCACACTCTCACACTTTGCCAGAGTGTCACCAGGCTCCACACTCTCACACTTCACCCAGAGTGCCACCAGGCTCCACACTCTCACACTTCGCCAGAGTGCCACCAGGCTCCACACTCTCACACTTCGCCAGAGTGCCACCAGGCTCCACACTCTCACACTTCGCCAGAGTGCCACCAGGCTCCACACTCTCACACTTCGCCAGAGTGCCACCAGGCTCCACACTCTCACACTTTGCCAGAGTGCCACCAGGCTCCACACTCTCACACTTCCCAGAGTGCCACCAGGCTCCACACTCTCACACTTCGCCAGAGTGCCAGCTCCACTCTCACTTCGAGAGTGCCACCAGGCTCCACACTCTCACACTTCGCCAGAGTGCCACCAGGCTCCACACTCTCACACTTCGCAATCATTTGTGATTTTCAGTGATGACAATTTCCAGAAAGCCTCGACTGTTGGGTAAGATTTCATCGATTTCACCTTCGTTCAAGAATTGCCAATTCAGGGGGAAAATGTCAACGGATTGAATTTTTCCAGTTCGAATGGTAATTAAAATTCCAATTCTGGGTAGTTACTTTCCCCCTATACAAAGTTAACTTTCAAGAAAGTTAAATTTCACTATATTCCCGTAATGGCGGTTTCTACGTATTAGCTGTTTACTTTCACACCTACTTATTGTCTATATATATATTCTTTTTTTTTTTTTTCAACACGTCGGCCGTTTCCCACCGAGGCAGGGTGGCCCACCGAGGCAGGGTGGCCCACCGAGGCAGGGTGGCCCACCGAGGCAGGGTGGCCCACCGAGGCAGGGTGGCCCAAAAGGAAAAACGAAAGTTTCTCCTTTTACATTTAGTAATATACACAGAAGAAGGGGTTACTAGCCCCTTGCTCCCGGCATTTTAATCGCCTCTTACGACACGCATGGCTTACGGAGGAAGAATTCTGTTCCACTTCCCCATGGAGATAAGAGGAAATAAGAACAAGAACTAGTAAGAAAATAGAAGAAAACCCAGAGGGGTGTGGGTATATATATATGCTTGTACATGAATGTGTAGTGTAACCTAAGTGTAAGTAGAAGTAACAAGACATACCTGAAATCTTGCATGTTTATGAGACAGAAAAAAGATACCAGCAATCCTACCATCATGTAAAACAAATACAGGCTTTCGTTTTACACTCACTTGGCAGGACGGTAGTACCTCCTGGGTGGTTGCTGTCTCAACCTACTACCTCTTATATATATATATATATATATATATATATATATATATATATATATATATATATATATATATATATATAT
>WNWK01028702.1:0-25118 GCA_009830355.1 Cherax destructor | reverse complement strand
GGTTTCTTGTACTCAGTCGATAGAACAAAAGGAGTTCTAGCGAAATAGCTATGAGTTTGGTCATCTGGTACAATGGAATTGGCCGAAAATAGGGCTCAAAGTGGGCGAAATCGCCGCTGCATAAATATCGCCAAGACCGATAAATTTGCGAGAGCATAATTCTGTAAATTTTATATCAAATTTCATACTTTTGGTTTCATTATCATCGGGAAAAGATACTCTATCATTTCATAAGATTTTTTTTTTTTTAACCCTTTGGGGGTCGGTGCCGTACTAGTACGTTTTACGAGCAGGGGTTGGTGCCGTACTAGTACGCCCAAATTCTAGCGGCCTCAATTTAAGCAGAAAACGACTGGTAGGCATACATATGAAAGAATGGGTCTGTGTGGTCAGTGTGCGCAGTATAAAAAAAATCCTGCAGTACACACTGCATAATGAGTGAAAAAAAACTCTGACCGTTTTTTTCGATTAAAACAGTGACTTTGCAGTCGATTTTCGTATAGTTTATATTGATGTATTCTCGTTTTCTTGGTCTCATTTGATAGAATGGAAGATATATTACAGAAATAGAGATGATTTTGATTGGTATGACAATGACAAGTACCTTGAAATTGAGCTCAAATTAGCGAAAATGTTCGATTTTTGACGATGTTCAAGAGTAAACAAATCACACCATGCCTCCAATACACATACACTGGCGAGTCTTATATTCATGCACAAGTGCTCTGATATTATTTATACCATTTTTACAATGATGCAGTTATATACATAACAGTAAATCTTCTATTTTTTGTGTGAATAAAAATTCAAAATGAAAAGCAAAAGTAAAGGAACAGGGGCCTGGAGACGTGACTAATGAACAGAGAACATGTTATTTTAGTGCCAGGAATGTCTGCTTTGTTTACTCTGGACCCTATTTTGAAATTGGCATCGTTTGAAATTTGTGTGAAATTGGAAAATTTTCATTTTCTGACCACTATTTTGGGTAGATGAAATTGGTAAATAGGCGGTTTCTTGTACGCAATCGATAGAAGAAATGGAGTTCTAGCGAAATAGCTATAATTTTAGGAGACTGACACATTGGAATTTGTCGAAAATAGGGCTCAAAGTGAGCAAAATCGCCGATGCGCAAGTGTCATGGCTGCCGCAAACTTCGCGAAAGCATAATTCCGTTAGTTTTCGATCAAATTTCATAATTTTGGTGGCGTTATGATCGGAAAAAGATTCTCTATCATTTCGTAAGAAAAAATTAATATTTTTTTTTCCAAAAAAATTTCGACCCCAGGAACACTTTCCTGAGAAGGCCTGTCGACCCCCAAAGGGTTAATTCTTCAACACTGAGAACAAGTTTGTGAGCAGGGGTCTCAACAAATGTTCTGCGAGTGGTAAATTTTGGCCTATACAGTGGAATCTCTACTTACAAGTGCCCCACCATGCGAGTTTTTCAGGATACGAGCCGTTGCTCAGTCAATTTTTTGCTTCTGGATAAGAGCCAAAATTCAGGTTGCGAGATTCTCCGTCAAGAGAGGTTCCTTGACGCTGGTGAGGGGCTCTTGATCTAGGGAATTGTATCTGTGCTTCAGTTCCCTAAATTAAGCCTGAATACCTTCCATCCCCTCCCCCCACAGGAGCTGTATAATCCTATGGGTTTAGTGCTTCCCCATTATAATAATAATATTTTTTTTTTATTTATTTATTAACACATCGGCCGATTCCCACTAAGGCAGGGTGGCCCGAAAAAGAAACTTTCATCATCATTCACTCCATCACTGTCTTGCCAGAGGGGTGCTTTACACTACAGTTATAAAACTGCAACATTAACACCCCTCCTTCAGAGTGCAGACACTGTGCTTCCCATCTCCAGGACTCAAGTCCGGCCTGCCGGTTTCCCTGAATCCCTTCATAAATGTTACTTTGCTCACACTCCAACAGCATGTCAAGTATTAAAAACTATTTGTCTCCATTCACTCCTATTAAATATGCTCACACATGCTTGCTGGAAGTCCAAGCCCCTCGCACACAAAACCTTTACCCCCTCCCTCCAGCCTTTCCTAGGCCGACCCCTACCCCGCCTTCCCTCCACTACAGATTTATACACTCTCGAAGTCATTCTGTCTCGTTCCTTTCTCTCTACATGTCCGAACCACCTCAACAACCCCTCCTCAGCTCTTTGGATAATAGTTTTGGTAATCCCGCACCTCCTTAGGAAATAATAATATATAATAATATAATACATACGTATAATAATATGATAATACGTATAATAATATGATAATATTATAATAATTATAATCTATAACAAGTGAGCCTCACAAACACTGTTTTCTCTTATTATAACACCTCAGAAGGGGAAGCATGGGAAGAAGTTTTCAGAGCAGGAGTGGGAATGGCCACCACCACTTGAAACATAATGACATATTTTATTCATTCTAGAGTATATATCAGATTTCTATGTTATTTATATTGTTTATTATGTCATATTAGATGAATTGTGATAGATAAATAAGCTGTGGTTTTATTGGCTGGTGGTATCAGTTGATAGAAGGGAAGATTTACTACTGAAATAGAGATGATTTTAGTCAGTTTCAGACATTAAGTAGCTTGGAATAGGCCTCAGAGTGGCAGAAATATAATACAGGTACCATCCGACTTACGACCGAGCTTGGTTCCGACCAACTGGTCGTAAATCAAAATGAACGTAAGTCGAACTGGGTAGTAGTAGTAGTTGTATTAATATTGGTAGAATTACCGACAATATGTTAAGTAAAAGGACATGTATGCAACTAATGAGACATTTTATTGTGGCAACGTTTCGCTCTCCAGGAGCTTTGTAAAGCCGTTACAAACAATGCATGGACACACAGGGTATATATAGGTTCGGGGTGAGGTGTAATGCTAGTGGTGGTAGAGGTAGTAGTGATATAAGTCGTAGTAATGATACAATAAGGTAGAACAATCAACTTGCACATGAGTAAAAGGTGATAAAAGCAATTACTTGGGTAGTATAAAAATAGGTTAGACAAATATTTCTGTTGGAAGTTGGAAAAGAGAAGGCTTGTAGCAGTGTTCCACATCCGCGAAGTGCTTGTGTAGTAGGAGAGACTATGAGATGGTAGGGTTTACTGTTTTCAGGAGGATTCTTGCTAAGACTTCAGAGATGGTAAAGCTGCCTTTGTTTTGTTTAATTGTGTTAGAAACAGCGATAAGTGCTGATTCAAGGCACTTGCGTCTGCGGAAATCAGTTTCTTTGATTACTAAACGGGCGTCTTTAAATTTCATGAGTTGATTGTTCTTTCTTATTGTATCACTACTACTACTACGACTTATATCACTACTAAGGAAAAATAAACACATAAGCAGTATAATGTGATCCTTTATTGACAACGTTTCGCCCACGCAGTGGGCTTTATCGAGTCACAGACAGATCTACCTGGAAAATGAGTAACATGAATACAGTGGACCCCCGAGTTTCGTAAAAACTTCTCTCCTGAAGTCTGCTCAAGCGCCATTACCGAACGAATTTACTCCCTTAAGAAAAAATGTCACATAGGTTAGTCTATTTCAGACCCCCAAAAATACACTTCCACAAGCACTTACAATATTATACTTACATAATTGTACGATTTCCGGGGTTTACGAAACTCGGGGGTCCACTGTATATATAGGGTATAGTCAGGTGGAGAATGCTGGGTCAGGTGGAGAAAGCTGCATGTGACAATCTTAAAAGTAGTGTGATAGTTAAAAACATTGTGTGACTTAAATGACCTGCAGTGTTCCATTCTTGAGTTCTAGGTGGGATAGCGTTGAAGAAGTTTCTTGGCAATAGGTTCAGCTATGTTGTAGAAGCCGTTGTTCTGGTTGAAGTTGTTGGATATACAGATAAGTGATGATTCCAGGATTCTTCGGTATTGCGTGTTGTCTTCTCTGGCGATGAGTCTTGCGTTTCTGTAGTTGATTAAATGGTTGTGTAAATTTCGGTGTTGAACACAGGCATTTCTTGAGTCGTCAGATCTGCCTGCGTACTGGTGTTCTGAAATGCGTGTTTGGAGGTCTCTGGATGTTTCGCCAACGTATAATTTGCTGCAGCCATTACAAGGGATTGTGTATACCCCTGCCGTGGATTGAAGTTTTTCCTGTCTGTTACTGGTAATGTCCTTGATGGTGGATGTGGAGGTGGATACTCGGAATGAGGTCTTAGAAAAAATGTTGGAAACGTGTTTGGAAATGGAGTTGGTGGGAAGGACTATGTATCTCTTCTCAGCAGTGTCTTCTCTGGGTGTGTTGAAGATGTTTAATGCCCGTCGTCTGCAGTCTCTAATGAAGTGACGAGGATAGTGAAGTTTGGAAAAAACTTGTTCAATGAGGGACCATTCTTCTTCAAGGAACTCACTGCTGCAGATTCTGAGTGCGCGTAGGAAAAAGCCTATAATTACACCACGTTTAGTTTTGGTGTCGTGGTGAGAGTAGAAGTGGAGAAGATCGTGTTGATTGGTAGGTTTTCGATAGACTTTAAAACGAAGTTCATGGTCAGCTTTGCAGAGAAGAACATCAAGGAAAGGAAGAGTGTTGTCGACTTCTTCTTCTAGTGTAAACTGGATTGATGGCTCGACTATCAATCCAGTCTTTCAGTAATAACCCTACCATACACTTTACCTGGTATACTCAGTAAACTTATTCCCCTATAATTTTTACAATCTCTTTTGTCCCCATTTCCTTTATAAAAAGGAATTATACACTGCCAATCCCTAGGTACCTTCCCCTTTTTTCATACATTTATTAAACAAAAATACCAACCACTCCAACACTACATCTCCCCCTAATTTAACATTTCTGTCATCCTGTCATTCCAGCTGTTTTACCCCCTTTCATTCTATGTAATGCCTCATGCACCTCCCCCACACTCACATCCTGCTCTTCTTCACTCCTAAAAGATGTTATACCTCCCTGGCCAGTGCATGAAATTACTGCCTCCCTTCATCGACATTTAAAAGTTAGTCAAAATATTCCCACCGTCTATTCAATACCTCCAGCTCCCCATCTACTAACTTCCCTACTCTGTTTTTAACTGACAAATCCATTCATTTCCTAGGCTTTCTTAACTTGTTTATCTCGCTCCAAAAAATTTTCTTGTTCTCAGCAAAATTTCTTGACAGTGCATCTCCCACTCTATCACTTGCTCTCCTTTTGCACTCTCACCACTCTCTTCATCTTCTCCCTAAATATTCAGTAATAATAAAAAAAATTCTTCATATGGCCATTCCTGCCTCATTTTGTCAGTGTACTCCAGCCATCTCCCACCATGGTAGGGTGACCAACAAAGAAGAGGAAGAAAACACTTTCACTGTCATGCATTAAATCACTGTCTTGCCAGAAGTGCACTGACATAACAGTCCAGATGACCCTCCAAGCTGCAACATCCCCACCCCTCCTTCAGAGTGCAGGCACTGTACTACTTCCCACTTCCAGAAGTCGAGTCTGGCTAACCGGTTTTCCTGAATTCCTTTATAAATGTTACCTTGCTCACACTCCAGCAGCACAGCGAATCATTAAAACCACTTGCCTTCACTCGTTCCTGTCTAGCTTGCTTACACAAGCTTGTTGAATGCCCAAGTACTTAATGCTCGAAAACCTTACCCCCCATCCTCCCCATCCTCTCTTGCAGCCTTTTCTATTATGACCTCTGCCTTTCCATCATAGATTTATACACTCCTTGTCATCCTTTTTTTTTTTTTATAAAATTTCACATATACTGTTCATAATGACAATTATGTTTAAATAATCATTATGATCTCACAGCCTGTGCTATAACACATGTGGCAGGTAACACAGTTCACTTGGGATCCGAACCACACCCTGTTAATGGTTAGTTTGAGTAAAAAAAATTGAGTCGTCAATTTACAAACAAGCAGATTGCAGGTGTTCAATACCTCTTGATTCTCAACATGCAAAACTATAAGCTATTTTTTTTATAGGAATAAAGAAGGATTCTAACCAGAAAATACAGTTACTGTAAACCCTTGATTTAATGGACTTCAGAAATGTGGGACAAAATGTGGCAGGTCAGTTGACTTACAAACCACACACAGTCTGTTGTTCACAGGAATGGTCCACTGTTGTGATCACAACAGAATAATCTTGTCTCTATTTAGTACAATCCCTGATTACTAGCCACTTGCTCTGCCCATTATTATAATGTCTGTTAAATTGAGGGTTTAGTGTTGCTCCATGAAAACATATTTTAAAGGAGATAAAGTTGCAAATTTATTTGTCCGGGAAGAGCTCCAACACTGGTCTTTGTTGTATGGTGGCCCAATCTTACATAGACAAGTCTATAATTTATCCTTGTAATCAGTATTCATAGAATCTTAAATAGTTGTTGGTCTTTAAATACAACTTTGGGAACTCTTAATGTCATTATAAATATAATAAAAGTAAGAACAAACAGAATTACTATACACTTAAAAAATAAAATATGAGAATATGTTGAGTTTAAGAGCCATGATGGTTTATGCCGTACAAGCCTACAGCAGTATCTATTACCTTGTATTTTCCAAATTATCAACTTTGTATGCTGGTAGTTTTCTCCAAGAGGACAATAATCAGTGTCAGTTAGAATATTTTACATAGTGGATTTGGAAGTGATAAAAGCTTAAATTGTTTTTACATCTTTTAGAAACTTTAAAGATAAAACAATTATTGTTGTATTAGTGTAACTGTTGTATCAAAGGTTACTGTAGTATAATTGTTTCAGTAAGCATGTGCATCTTGTTGCATGGCAGTGAAATCACTGTTAAACATTAAAATTCTTGTTTATTTAATCTTTACCAAGATTATAGTCATATAGTGTGTTATTAGTGAATTGAGAAATATGAGATAGTTACTAAAATTTTACTGATACAAGCACTTGGCATCAGCCAGGTGGTTTTCCTTTTTCTGCACCTTGTTGAATCGTGTATTTTTTACAGCATAATCTACTGCACTCCTGAATAAAAAGTGGTAAAGAATACTATTTAGATTATGAAACTACAGTAAATATAAGTTACAACTGTAGGAAAATGGAATGTACTGGTACATTTTATTTATGCATACTTGTATCATAGGCATAATATTTAACTCATTAATATTAATATATTTTTCAAAAAATTTCAGAACTTGATGATGGTGCATATAATCCACTCTGGACAACAAAAGGTTTTACACAAACATTCCACTTCTGGAAGGAATCGCGCCGAGCCCAGTCTGTTCCTCTTAATGCATACCTCACTTACGTTACGCTGCCGTGGTTCACCATCATCACAGGTAATTATTGTACTATAATTTAATTTTTTAACATACCTGTCGTATTACCAGAGGCACGCTGATACCTACAGTTCAAAGGCCCCTCCAAACTGCAGATGTCCCCACCCCTCATTCAGAGTGCAGTCACTGTACTTCCCACCTCCAGAACTCAAGTCTGGCTAAACAGTTTCCCTGAATCCCTTCACAAATGTTACTTTGCTGACACTCCAACAACTCGTCAAGTTATAAAAATCACTTGCCTCCACTCACTCCAATCTAACACGCTCACACATACCTGCTGGATGTCCAAGCCCTTCGCATACAAAACCTCCGTTCCCCATCCTTCCAACCTTTCCTAGGGGTGACCAGTACCCTCCAAGTCATCCTATTTTGCTCATACCTACTTCAGTGTTTGTAATTGTCTTAGACTCCTTTAGTGCTTTACAATCTGTTAAAAAATTTGATTCACTTCGTCCCCTAGTTCTTCATATACAAATTTGGTTGCACCACATTACTAGCAAAAACGAAAAAATCGTTTTCTATTGGGTCCCTGGTCATGTTGATGTTCAGGGCAATGAGCAGGCAGATTCTGCTGTGCGATCTGCAGTACATGACCTACCAGTTTCATATAGAGGTATTCCATTCTTTGACTATTTTGCTGCAATCTCTACTCACCTTTGCAACCATTGGCAACAATGTTGGTCTGATATGACTCAAACCAAGTTGGAGTTTCTGGCCTCCTTGTCATCGATACCGAGGTTGGGAGACAACACACACTCATCTTAGCATTGGACACACTCATCTTACTCATGGGTATCTCATGGAGAGATGCCCTGTTCCTCTTTGTAAGAATTGTCTGGTTCCAGTTTCTGCTTCCCATATTCTATTGGACTGTCCTGTCTATCGACGAGCATGTAGAATTTTCCTCCGACGTCATCACTGCTCTCATACCCTTATTTTATCTTCCCTCCTTGCTGATGGCCCCACCTTTGACACAGACTTCCTCTTCAACTTTTTGACAGCCACTGATTTATTACACAAACTTTGATAATCCTTCCTTTAGCACTCCTCACAGCCTTTCCTAACTTTACCTTTGTTGTTTTCTCCATCCTTGCTTATCCTTTGATTCTGCATCAATTCCTGCCCTGCAGCGCTGTATGACCCTAGTAGGTTTAACGCTTTTTATTATTATTATAATAATAATCTAAATGTCCAAACCACTTCAACAACCTCTCCTCAGCCCTCTGAATAATACTTTTAGTAATCCTGCACCTCTTTCTAATCTCCAAACTATGAATTCTCCGCATAATATATACACCACTCATTTTCCTCAGACATGATATCTTCACTGCCTCCAACCTCCTCCTCCTCACTGCAACATTCACCACCCTTGCTTCATTCATATAATAGCATTGATACCACTATAGTCTCATACATTCCCCTTTTTGCCTCCATGTTTGGAGCATTTACAGAAACACACACAAGGGATGTTTTGGATGGAGAGATAAAGATAGAAAACTATAACAATTCAGGAATTGATGTGATAGAATTAATAGGTCACAGGGAGAAGTAGGACTATGTAAAAGATACTTTCTGTTGCACAGAATTGGTGAATTCTACGAATGATACAGTAGAAATTCTAGGCATTAAATTTGAAAATAGGAATTTGGTTATTATCCAAGTACAGTGGACCCCTGAGTAACGAGCAAAATTCATTCCAGAAGCCTTCTCAAGTGCCATTACTGAACGAATTTACTCCCTTAAGAAATAATGTCACGTAGGTTAGTCCATTTCAGACCCCCAAAAATACACTTACAAAAGCACTTACAATATTATACTTACATAATTGTACGATTTCCGGGGTGCTCATTACTCGGGGGTCCACTGTATATATAAACCACCATCAGCAACTGCTGAGGAATTCACAGCTCATTTAAGGAAGATAGCTGTCTGGATAGGTTAGAAAATCCCACACCAAATATTATACTCCTTGGAGATTTTAACCCCTTAACTGTCCAAACATAGATCTACGTTCTAACCGCTAGCGCTCCAAACGTAGATCTACATTTTATTTTTCCTGCCTCCAAATTTTGACATGATTGGCCTGACATGCCTGGTCAGTATAGAATGGGTCTTAACACTCACCTTCAAAGACCATAACATTGTATCAATCACATCTGCTAGAAAAATGACAGGATGGATAATGAGAACCTTCAAAACTAGGGATGCCAAGCCCATGATGACACTCTTCAGGTTGCTTGTTCTATCTAGGCTGGAGTATTGCTGTACACTAACAGCACCTTTCAAGGCAGATGAAATTGCTGACCTAGAAAATGTACAGAGAACCTTCATGGCACACATAACTGCGATAAAACACCTCAATTACTGGGAACGCTTAAAGTTCCTAAACCTGTACTCCCTAGAATGCAGGCGGGAGAGATACATGATTATATACACTTGGAAAATCCTAGAGGGATTAGTACCAAACTTGCACACGAAAGTCACTCCCTATGAAAGCAAAAGACTCAGCAGACAATGAAACATCCCCCCAATGAAAAGCAGGGGTGCCACTAGCACGATAAGAGAACACAATAAGTGTCAGGGGCCAAAGACTGTTCAATTGCCTCCCAGCATACATAAGGGGGATTACCAACAGACTCCTGGCTGTCTTCAAGCAGGCACTGGACAAGCACCTAAAGTCAGTACCTGATCAGCTGGGCTGTGGCTCGTGTCGGTTTGCTTGTGGTCAACAGTAACAGCCTGGTTGATCAGGCCCTGGTCCACCATGAGGCCTGGTCACGGACCGGGCCGCGGGGGCGTTGACCCACGGAGCCCTCTCCAGGTATACACTCGGTGTGTTCAGTATTAAAAAAATCTGGGACCACTTAGTACCTTGTGGGAGCACCAGTTCAATTGAGTGCCAGCTAGAGCAAATAACATGGCAAACATCAGGGATTCACTGATGTCATGTCTTATTAACAATCTCCTTTTAAGAGGAAAGTGATGTTGACCCAGAGTTTAGTGGCTTTGAAATGGATGTAGCCACAAGTGGTCGAGGAAATATCAAAAACCTCGATAATAACCCATGTGCAGCATCCTTTCATTTTTGATACTACTGGTAGTGTCATCCTGCCAGAATGCCCTATGACCTATACTCTAAGTAAAGAGAAACGATTCTGGAACATGTGTAATACGTATTCGGCCAGCCAGCCGGCCAAATACATACACTGTATTACACATGTTCCAAAATTGTTTCTCTTTACTTAGAGCATAGGTTATAGGACATTCTGGCAAGATGACACTACCAGTGGTATCAAAAATGAAAGTATGCTGGCTGGCTCTGGCTGGCTCTCTCACAGGTACACACAAGTACAGTTATTATACAAGCTTATGCTTCTTTGCACTTCCAAGATCACTTATATTCCTCTTATGCCATGGTTACTGTCCAGAGATGAGGTGATAAAAAGATCGAAAAGTTGATTCACTAACACTGGTTGAGTGCAATATTAGATGCATATGAACAAAGTACAGGGTGAAGGAGATTGAGTACATTATATAGGCCTTCCCATAAGATAATGAACATATCCTGAGCCTCACTGTGAGATGGAGGGTAAAGAATACGGTGTGTGCCACATTATTCTTATATATACTCCACCACGTAAATTTATTTTTAATGTGTTCACTGAAAATTTACACAATTTTGCAACCATGTTATAGGAAAAGTGTATTAACAGATAGCGTGTTATCCGATGGTCTACTGTATCTATAGTATACAGTGGTCCCTCGACTAACGAAATTAATCCGTTCCAGGAGCTATTTCTCAACACGAAACTTTCGTAATTCGAAACCTTATTTCCCATAAGAAATAATGTAAATACAATTAATCCGTTCCACCCAAAAATATTCACAAAAAATATAGTATAACATTTACTTACCTTTATTGAAGAGAGTTGCAGGCATCTGGAAGATAGGGAGGATGACAGGAGCAGGGTGTTATTGGTTGGAAGGGAAATCCCCTCCAAAAGGACTTCAGGTAACAAGTCCCTCTCTGGGGTTACTTCCCTTCTTGGTCTTTTAATGTCACTAGGCCCAGCTTGAGAGTCACTAGAAGCCTTCCTAGAAAAATAACTGTCCAGAGTCCTCTGTTTCTGGTGACTAATATTTTCTGAAGTGCAACATGGCTCTGTCACTGAAGTGGTTGCACAGATGGCTCATTTCAGCTTGCTCAGGGTGGTTTTTTTTTCAACAAATGTCTGCAACTCATTCCACTTTGTACACATCTCATTAAGCACTGAAGATGGCACCTCCTTCTCTCTCTCTCTTCCTCCTCCTGTGAAGCAATAACCTCAGCTGTGGTCTGTTGCTGTTCCAGATGAAGCTCTTGAAGCTCTTGCAGCTCTTCAGTTGTTAGCTCTACCCTGTGCTCCTCCACCAACTCTTCCACATCCTCACCACTCACCTCCAACCCCAGGCTGTTACCCAATGCCACAATATCTTCCACAACATACTATTCCACAACAGGCACAGGGTCGTCAGGTTCAGGGTCAGCCTTAAATCCTTCAAAATCCCTCTTTTCAACACAATCCGGACACAGTGGTCTCCAAGCAGAGTTCAAAGTCCTGGTAGTCACTCCCTCCCAAGCCTTACCTATAAGGCCTATGCAATGCACGATATTGAAGTGTTCTTTCCAGAACTCTCTTAGGGTCAATGCAGTGTCTGAGGTCACATCAAAGCACTTCTGAAACACTGCTTTGGTGTACAGTTTCTTGAAGTTTTCAATGACCTGCTGGTCCATGGGCTGGATGAGAGGAGTGGTGTTAGGAGGCAAGAACTTCACTCTGATGAAATTGAACTCCTCAGACAACAACTCTTCCAAGTTGTGAGGATGAGCAGGAGCATTGTCCAGTACCAGGAGGCACTTGAGTCCCAATTTCTTTTCAAGGAGGTATTTCTTCACACTAGGGCCAAACACTCCAGTCAACCATTCCTTGAAAATGTCCTTAGTGACCCATGCCTTGGTGTTAGCCTTTCAATGCACACACAAATTATTCTTGTTAACATTGTGTTTCTTGAAGGCTCTGGGATTTTCTGAGTGATACACCAGAAAAGGCTTCCCTTTAAAATCACCACTGGCATTGGCACACATCATAAGAGTTAGCCTGTCTTTCATAGGCTTGTGTCCTGGCAGTGCCTTTTCCTCCTGAGTAATGAAGGTCCTGTTGGGCAGTTTCTTCCAAAACAGGCCTGTTTCATCACAATTAAACACTTGTTGGGGGAGGAATTCTTCAACCTCTACAAACCCCTTAACCCTTTCAGGGTCCAAGGGGGGTCTCCAAAACTCGTTCTCAGGGTCCAAGAATTTAAAAAAAAAAAAAAAAATCTTATGAAATGATAGAGAATCTTTTTCCGATCATAACGCCACAAAAATTATGAAATTTGATTGAAAACTAACGGAATTATGCTTTTGCGAAGTTATCGGTATGGATGACATTTACGTATTGGCGATTTCACCCACTTTGAGCCCTATTTTCTGCAAATCCTAATGTTTCAGTCTACTAAAATTATAGCTATTTCGCTAGAACTCCATTTCTTCTATCGATTGAGTACAAGAAACCGCCTATTTACCAATTACAACTACCCAAAATAGTGGTCAGAAAATGCCAATTTGGCCAATTTCACACAAATTTCAAACGATGCCAATTTCAAAATAGGGTCCAGAATAAACAAGGCAGACATTCCTGGCACTAAAATAACATCTTCTCTGTTCATTAGTCACGTTTCCAGGCCCCTCTTACATTACTTTTGCTTATCATTTTGAATTTTTATTCTCACAAAAAAATAGAAGATTTACTGTTATGTATACAACTGCATCATTGTAAAAATGGTACAAACAATATCAGAGCACTTGTGCATGAATATTAGACTCGCCAGTTGATGTGTATTGGACGCATGGTGTGATTTGTTTACTCTTGAACATCGTCAAAAATCGAACATTTTCGCTACTTTGAGCTCAATTTCAAGGTACTTGTCATTGTCAAACTAATCAAAATCATCTCTATTTCTGTAATATCTTCCATTCTATCAAATGAGACTAAGAAAATGAGAATACATCAATAAATAACATACGAAAATAGACTGCAAAGTCGCTGTTTTAAACCAAAAATACGGTCAGTTTTTTTTTCTCATTATGCACTGTGTGGTGCAGGAATTTTTTTTATACTGCGCACACTGACTGCACAGACCCATTCTATGACATCTAGGCCTAACAGCTTGTTTCTGCTTGATTTGAGGGCGCTAGAATTTAGGCATACTAGTACGTCAATAACTCCAGGGCGTAAGCCGTACTAGTACGTCAATAACCCTGAAAGGGTTAAATTCACTCACAAATTTTTCAGCTGCACGTTTATCTGAGCTGGCTGCTTCACCATGCCTCGCAACACTGTGTATGCCACTACGTTTCTTAAACCTCTCAAACCAGCCTTTGCTGGCTTTGAAATCACTCGCCTCACCACTGGTTCCAGGCATTGTCTTGACAAGATCTGCGTGCAACTTCCTTGCCTTTTCACAAATTATCGCAGTGGAAATACTATCACCCGCTATCTGTTTTTCATTGATCCACACCATCAACAACTTCTCAACCTCATCCACTGTTTTTGATCTATTTTTCGTTAACATATCAACCCCTTTTGCAACATTAGCTTCCTTGATCTCATTTCTCTTTGCCAGGATAGTGTCGATAGTAGATGCACTTTTCTTGTACATCCTGGCAAGCTCACTCAGACGTACGCCACTCATATTTTTCTACAATCTCTTTCTTCAGTTCTATGGTGTTCCTCACTCTCTTTACCACAGGGGTGCCACTAGGAAGCTTCTTTGGACCCATGGTGACTTATTTCACAGTGACAATCAATAAACCACCAATAAACACAACAAATTTATTGTGAATGTTTGAAAGAGTGCGCTGGGTAATGTTCTCTCAATGGTAAACAATGCTTGACTGGCGTCCTGCGCAGGCGCGGAGCAGGCGGACAGGTCTAATACGTTTCGCTAAACGAAAGCAAAAAAAGCTTTCGTTACACGATTTTTTTGTTATATGGGCCTTTCGTTAGTCGGGGGTCCACTGTATAATTTTTTTTTTTTTTTTGGTAAACCTTTTGTTGTGCAAAGCATTTTGAGTAGACTAAAACTAGTACTGTACTTACAATGGCTTAATTCTAGTGCAGCTATCATAAAAAAAAAATTCTTTAAAGTTAAGTTTTTATAACTTTTTCAGATATACTTGACCATCGGACGGGCCCCATCCTTACTTTCTAGCAGCTGTGTGATGTGCTTGTGAAAATGGTGGTGGTGGATGTGAGATGTCTCAAACCACATGCTTTAAATGCTGTTCATATGAGGTGTATCTGAAAAATCTACACTTGTATACAATGACTACCCAAGAATGTCTTCAAGAGATATTTATTATTTTCAAACAGCTTTTTTATACTTTCTCATAAAGTTAAAAACATCATTGAACTTCATAAGTCTAGCTCAGGTCACCAAATATATCCAGTGAGTACCATGTTTTCTTTTTTTTTTTTCTCTTTAATGCTCAACAATATTATTTATTGAATGTGAAAGAAAGGTATAAAGGTATTGTGGTTGAGTGTACAAACCTCAGAGTAATTGTTATTAAATCAAGAAAAGTAGTGTTGAAACTATTTACAGTAATCATGTATACATTGCTATACTTTGTGTAAATCACAGAGATTGTTCATAAATGTCACCCGTGTGTATGTGCAGGCAGTGTTTGCCGACAGCATCGTCTCAAAGTAGTCTTCTTTCTTTAATGTTCTTTCTATTTTAACCTATTACATAATACTGTATATTTGTTACTTTTAATAGTGTATGTCAGGTCTTAGTCCATACTCCTCACTTTTGTACCTCGAAGCTCTTCTAAATTTGTAATATTATACTACAGTATCAGCATTTGATAAATCACTTGTTTTACTACAGTAGACCCTCATTTAGCACGGTAGTTATGGTCCTGAAAACATCGTGTTACGTAAAATCGTGTTAGATAATTAGAAGAACTTATGGGAAAAATAGGGTTATGTTCCTGGGAGTCCCCAAAAAGCCAAACAAGTTTTTTTTAGACCAACAGATCTTACAAAAATTGAAGGCGAATATGTAATTGTAGTTCATTGTCGTGATATATTACTGCTTAAGACTACAAATGCAATAGAAATAATAGTATTTTTTACCTTAAATTGTGGGTAATGATGTTTGTGGATGATTGTAAAGAGAGTGGAGAGTTATGCTGTGGCCCTACTGGGCTGAGGTGGATGGTAGAGGTTCTGGTACTGAAGTCGATGGTTGTACTAGAGTGTCTAACTTTAAGTCATTAAGTCAGTCAAGTGATTCAGTAAGTCAGTCAAGTGATTCAGTAAATCAGTCAAGTCAGTGAGTCATTAAGTCAAGTCAGTGAGTCATTCAGTCAAGTCAGCGAGTCATTCAGTCAAGTCTGTAAGTCGTTCAGTCAAGTCAGTCAGTCAGACTTATGTTTACCTCTTTTTATGTGTACAAAGATTTATCAAAATGCAATGAAAATGAGAAAATGTATGTAAATAAACACAGCGAGCTTCCCGACAAACTCAGTGGTTTAACCCACCACAGGCGACTGCACGCTCAAATTTTTTTCCCCTCAAGCGAATCGTGTAATATGAGGTTTACGTCGTGTTAGATAAAAATGTGCCATAATTCTTCAATCGTGTAATACCCAAAACTCGCAACATAGTTGTGCTAAATGAGGGTCTACTGTATTATATTTATAAACTCTTCAGGGAAGATAGAAAACATCAATGCAACAGTCAGAATTTAACAAAACAGCAAAGCCCAAAATAATTATCCTTTCCTGTTATGGTTTTATTGCAATAATGTGAGAGTTATCCTGTGACTGACATGACTAGTCAGCACTGATGATGACTTAACAGAGTTATCCAGTTGATTCATATGGATTACCTGATTCACCAGTTAACACCAAATCCATGAAGAATATTATACAGTATATTTTCATAAAACCTTCTGTAGATATAATTATTGAAAGAAAATATTGTTAATGAAGAAGAGTAAGGATAGAATATATAAGACTGTTTTATGGTATGTATATGAGAATTGCTTAAAGGTAGTAAAAGACTGATTTTATAAATAGCTTGAAATTTGACATATAACTGGAAGATAGAAAAAAGGTGCTAAGGAAATGCAGTATTACTAGTAGAAGGTGAGGGTGATAGAAGAATGAGGAAGAAAATACTGTTATTTTGTAAAGGTAATCATTTGGAGTAACAGAGGAGGCTACAGTACTTTTTGCCAAACTATTTTAAGCAAAGACAGTTTTGTTTTTAAAATGTGAAAAAAGATCCCAATGTTACTATTGGCATGCAAGGTTACTGGACTGTAGTCTTATAAAAGCTTTCCTTGCCTTGTCCTTAAATATCAGTTTTAGTAAGTACACAATTACTTCTGACACTTGTTGTAAGTTGTGTGAACAAAATTACATCACTAGCAGAAATACAGCCTCTCCTCACTGCTATCTACTCGTTTACCGATGACTTGGACTTACGATGGGCTCTCTGACCAGTATGTATACCTAAATAATGTATATTAGAGCTGATTTCCTCTATTCTGTTTATTACAATATACAGTACACTACAGCCTCTCCTCACTTAACAACAAAGTTACATTCCTAAGACCACATCGGTAAATGAATTCGTCGCTAAGCAAGGAGCAAACTATAATGGTAGTGGGTTTGTGTCAACCATCTTTGATATTGTTTTAATGTCACCTTTGGACCATTTATAACATTTTTAGTATATTTTTAAATGTTTATACAGTAGTGTACTGTATATTGTAATAAACAGAATAGAGGAAATCAGCTCTAATATACATTATTTAAGTATGCATACTGGTCAGAGAACCCGTCGTCAGTCCGAGTTGTTGGTAAACGACTACGTCGCTAAGTGAGGAGAAGTTGTACTGTATAAACATTATACCAAAAACGTTATAAATGGTGCAAAGATGACATTAAAACAATATCAAAGATTGTTGACACAAACCTACTACCATTATAATATGCTCCTCACTTAGTGACGAATTGGTTTACTGATGTGGTCTTAGGAACAGAACCCTGTCGTTAAGTAGAGAGAGGCTGTATTTGAAATTTTTTGTTTATTGATTAGGCTAGCACACCTGAAGTTGCTTTATATATTCATTATTAAAAAAAGTTATTTGAGTATGAAGAGGAAATGACTTCTTGCAAAAAATTGACTCCTGAAGATGGGCAAAAGTAATAGGTAAACTAAAAAAAAAATTATGCAAGATTGATGAGGTCTGAGAATGTTAAATTCCAAATGGAGTAAGTCACAATCCAGGTAGCTAAATAGTTAAGGAACATAGTGCAGAAATGTTTCCATGGGCCATAACTATTATTAGATTTTTTTCTTTATCCTCAAGGCCAAACTGTTTAATTTCCATTACACCCCTATGTAACTACATAGTTTTTTTTTTTGCACTGCTCCTTTTTTCAAGAAACTCTAACGTGTTAGAAGAGTGTATGTGCTTGTGCATAGGTACATACATTATACTAATACTGGTTTAAGATTTTCAGCTTTATTCTATTTTATAAACTGTAAAGCATCTTCTGTAAGGATGGGAACCATGTAGTCTTACCCAAGTACAATTTTAAGATATTCTTGCTTTTTTCATTCTTAGAAGACTACATATTTCTGCTAATTTTCATAAAATTTTCTCTGTCAGTAATTTCCATAACCACATTAGTCTTATATGTATGTCTTCCAACAGTAGGGCTACTGGATTGGTTTTGTACATATTAAACAGCAATATGTGAATCCTTAATATATTGTAGTAAAAGCAAGTGTTAAACTGGGGAAGAGATTTTTTCTGTCATTTGAACATGTTATGTTGAGGTGTACCAGGTGGTAATATTGTTGTGGAATGATGACATTATTTATTTTCCATTTTAGTACTGAATTCAAATTTTGGTTGGGGTATAATTTGCCAGATAACCTGTTCTAAGGATTTTCATGTTATTTGAATTTAGTTAATATGCAAAGTGACTGTTATTGTATAAAAGTTGAGAGAATTACTCATAAACCATTATCAGGAATTTGCTGATGCCAGCCTTTATTAGGTTTTGTAATATAGCAATAGTTTCATGGGTGATTGTCATGTTTTTTTTATGCAGATCTAACAAGCTGAAGTTCTTAAAATAATTTTAATTTATCTTGTACGGGTTTAGTGCTTAGTTTGACTATATTATTAATTTATCTTGATAATTCTTTATATTCATGTGAATAAGCATATAATTTTTTTTTTTTGCAGCAAAGCTAAAAATTAGTAATCTACCCTTTCTTAAATTACTTAACCTGGTTAAGTTTAATATTGCCTGAACCAGGTAGAATCTGTATATGTGGATATTCAAAGGGAGTTCTCTGCATTTAGCAGCTGAATATGCTGTCTTGATTTATTATTATATTCACGGGGGAAGCACTACACCCATAGAAGACATCGAGCCTGTTGAATGGGAGGTAATTGGGTTTGAGCCTAGGAAGAGGAGAGCAGCTCCAATTTCTTGGGTAAAGAGCCCTTCATCTGGCAATTTTCCTTGGAGAGTTCTGCCTGAATAGCTTGATAGCTGTATTGAACTTTTAACATTTTTGTTGTGAAGGGATTCCAGCAGAAAGTAAACCTTAGTCACTTGGAAAAACATTATCTAACCATAACCTTTCAAACACAAGGTCACTGATTTAAGTACATGTCTACACAACTAAGCAGTAATTTGTTTATAAATATATGCTGTATTCTTCATATCTTGACATCAGAGATCCTGAGTAACAAATACAGCCTCTCCTCACTTAGCGACTTACTCGTTTACCGATGACTCGGACTTACGATGGGCTCTCTGACCAGTATGCATACTTAAATAATGTATATTAGAGCTGATTTCCTCTATTCTATTTATTACAATATACAGTACACTACTGTATAAACATTTAAAAATATACTAAAATTTTTATAAATGGTGCAAAGATGACATTAAAATAATATCAAAGATGGTTGACACAAACCCACTACCATTATAGTATACTCCTCACTTAGCGACGAATTCGTTTATTGACATGGTCTTAGGAATGCAACTCCGTCATTAAGTGAGGAGAGGTTGTATAATCAGATAGTCATGCTTCTTATTATGTTAAGTTAATCTTTATCAAATAGCTTGTCATTACTATTAAGAGATAATGATGTATGTTAACTCAACTTACAGTATTCAACACAAAAACTGTTAAGCACTTGTCTGTCTTGGGCATTTTATAGGGTAAATGATCAATATGTTGAATGGTGAATGAATGAAACTGATGTGTGAAAAAAATGCATAAAAAACATACATGTAGAGGTGTGGATGTTCAAAAAACATTCCCACAAGTTGAGTAGATTTTTACAAATGTTTTTTGTAAAAATAGGAGTTCAAGAAGTGACCTAAGAATACCTGGAATGTCAACAGAGAGTCCAAGTGGCATTTGCCATGTTACGTCCACATTTTGATAAATCAAACAGCTGTCTGTAAAGCATATATAAGAGCTGTGAACTTGCTTGGCTCATTATCATCTTAAATACATCAGCAGTCCCATGAAAGGCTTATAATCTTTTAACTAACTTAACAGTATTAGCCAAGTGAAGCCTGTGTGTGCTCAGCTGTTTTGAATTAACAGTAGAAAATGAATAGGGATAGAAATTTTTGGAAAACAGAAAAATACATTCATATAAAAACGGCAAAACACTTTGATAAAAACCTGCATTAAACTGACGTAGAAGTGACACTAATGCTATTTATAAAGTATCAGTATAATTTATTTGATTTATCTAATGAAGCAGGTACAAATATCTTGTTTTAAATTTATAAGGCGATATGAAAAGGCTCTTCACTATAGATATTGTAAGAACTCATAGCTGGGCATCAAAATTACATAAAATTGTATGTGATTCTATCTTCGTATTCTAGTCATTAAGCTTTCATTCATTTAAGTAGATAACTATGATGGGAGTTTGGGGAGGGAGGGAAAGGTGGTTGCCAAGTGCACAAAGATATTTTTTTTTTCTCATGTGATGAATCTTGGTACCGGTAAAAGTTTTGTATATTTGCTCATTACATTGCAATTAGAATAAAGGTGCAATTATAGTAAGGTAAATGCTTAATATACATTGAGTATAACTTAAACTTCTTAATTTCTGTACATGATGAACCTGAGCATTACTGAAGAAAAAAACCTGACGAGTGCTTCATTCGTTGAGACAAACACTGCCAGTAAATAATGTTTACAAAATGCTACATCCAAGTAATACACGATAATGTGTTGCAGGGAGATCATGAATATTACTCACCTTTTGTGAGTTGAAACTCACTTGTTTGGAAGATAAGCCATGTATCTTTATATTGTAAACTGCAGTAATACTTTAAGTTAAATTACAGTAGGCCCTCATTTAGCACGGTAGTTACGTTCCTGAAAACGTCGTGTTAGCTAAAATCGTGTTAGCTAATTAAAAGAACTTATGGGAAAAATAGGGTTACGTTCGTGAGAGTCCCCAAAAAGCCAAACAAGTTTTTTTTAGACCAACAGATCTTACAAATATAAAAGAGAATATGTAATTGTAGTTCATTATCGTGATGTATTATGTTGTTTTTACTGCTTAAGACTACAAATGTAACAGAAATAATAGTATTTACCTTAAATTGTGGGTGCTGATGTTTGTGGATGATTGTGAAGAGAGTGGAGAGTTATGCTGTGGCCCTACTGGGCTGAGGTGGATAGTAGAGATTCTGGAACTGAAGTCGATGGTTGTACTGAGTGTCTCTAACTTTAATAAAGTCATTCAGTAAGTCAGTCAAGTCATTCAGTAAGTCAGCCCATTCAGTTAAGTCATTTAGTAAGTCAGTCAGTCAAGTCATTCAGTAAGTCAGTCAAGACATTCAGTAAGTCAGTCAAGACATTCAGTAAGTCAGTCAAGACATTCAGTAAGTCAGTCAAGTCATTCAGTAAGTCAGTCAGTCAAGTCATTCAGTAAGTCAGTCAGTCAAGTCATTCAGTAAGTCAGTCAGTCAAGTCATTCAGTAAGTCAGTCAGTCAAGTCATTCAGTAAGTCAGTCAGTCAAGTCAGTCAAGTCATTCAGTAAGTCAGTCAAGTCATTCAGTAAGTCAGTCAAGTCATTCAGTAAGTCAGTCAAGACATTCATTAAGTCAGTCAAGACATTCAGTAAGTCAGTCAAGACATTCAGTAAGTCAGTCAAGACATTCAGTAAGTCAGTCAAGACATTCAGTAAGTCAGTCAGTCAAGTCATTAAGTCAGTCAAGTCATTCATTAAGTCAGTCAAGACATTCAGTAAGTCAGTCAAGACATTCAGTAAGTCAGTCAAGACATTCAGTAAGTCAGTCAAGACATTCAGTAAGTCAGTCAAGTCATTCAGTAAGTCAGTCCAGTCAGTCAGTAAGTTAGTCACACAAACTTATGTTTACATCTTTGTGTGTACAAAGTAACACTTCATTACAGCCACAGGTTATGTCTTGTCTAATATCTTTTTCTTCCTTAGTTCTAAGACTTAATAAATGCTTAAACATTTCTTGCCACTTTGAGCAACACTTGTATGCCTACTGGGTGACATGATTGCTTGGCAGATACAAGATATAGTAATTTAAAGATCAAAACACACCACTCTTATTCTTGACAAACACAGCTGGCTTGACGCGTATGGAATACGAATGCTGGGATGGTGGGGTGTTGTTGGGGGAGGGGTTGCATGGAAGGCGGGTGGTCTCCCAGCTGTTCCACAACATTAGCACCGTCGCTTGAGGGAATGGTTGTTTTTCTTCCTGCAAACTTAAGTTTATTCAGGTATACACAGATACAGTTACAAAGATTATCATACATAGCAGCATATGTGTAGAAACCTAGGATAACCCAAACTTTGGGTTATCCTAGGTTCTCTAGGATAACACTGGGTTATCCTAGGTTCTCTAGGATAACAGTGTGGGTTATCCTAGGTTCTCTAGGATAACACTTTGGGTTATCCTAGGTTCTCTAGGATAACACTGGGTTATCCTAGGTTCTCTAGGATAACACTTTGGGTTATCCTAGGTTCTCAGGATAACACTTTGGGTTATCCTAGGTTCTCTAGGATAACACTTTGGGTTATCCTAGGTTCTCTAGGATAACACTTTGGGTTATCCTAGGTCTCTCTAGGATAACACTTTGGGTTATCCTAGGTTCTCTAGGATAACACTTTGGGTTATCCTAGGTTCTCTAGGATAACACTTTGGGTTATCCTAGGTTCTCTACACATATGCTGCTATGTATGATAATCAATGTAACTATCTCTGTATACCTGAATAAACTTAGTTTGTGCGAAGGAAAAACAAATTCCCTTTTCCTCAAACCATGAGAATTCTTACAGCGGTAAATAACCATGGGCTTACACTTGAAATCACCTGATGCATTACCCAAAAGGAGCAAGGTGAAGCGATCCTTTGCTGTCTTGAAGCCTGGTGCACTTTTCTCTTGCTGACTGATATAAGTTCATGTTGGCATTTTCTTCCAGAAAACACTTGTCTCATCATCATTAAACACTTGTTGTGGCTCATAGCCACCCTTAGTAGGACCCCCACTGACTCAATGGTTTAACCTACTGCAGGCGACCGCGGGCTCAAAATTTTTCCCCTCCAGCGAATCGCGTAATATAAGGTTTACGTCGTGTTAGATAAAAATGTGCCGCAATTCTTCAATCGCGTAATACCCAAAACGCGCAACATAAAGTCGTGCTAAATGAGGGTCTACTGTATGTAAAAAAAAAAAATTTTCGTTAATATTAAAATAAATTATTTTTTGCTAAAGATACTGTAACACTACTTACTTTTGAGCAATCAACAAATTTCTTTAAATTCACCTAATTTATTTTTATTAAAATCACTCGTAATATTTTTAAAATGTTCATTATTAATTCAGGATATGAGGCATTGTTACAGTATTTAAATTTACTAAAAATGCCAATTACCTGTGCATTTTAAATATTTGTTCATGGTTATGTTTGTATAGTTGTCCCTAAATGAGAAATTTTGGATGAGATTCTAAAAAAAACTTGTTCACATGAACATAATTGTCTTGCACGTGATAAGACATTCATTAACGGTACTTCAAGTATATACTCAGTAGAAAGTGCATTGCAAAATATTTTTTTGAGATTACAGTAATTAAGTGCAGTAATCTTTACTTTTTATTTTTTCATATTTTATAGGTGCCAGTGGTTAATAAAAGGCCAGTCATTGCTAGTTCTGTACAAGGAGTTTTGTATGTTCAGTTTCCAAATAAAAAATTTAAAAGTCACTTGCTGCTTTGAAATAGAAAGTTAAGTTTTGACGCTGTGTTTACAAGACATTCAAGCATAATATTAGCTTACCAAAAATCATAAAATCTGATGTTGAACTTCAGTTTGAAATTGATTTTTAATGAAAAGAATTATGATAGTCATCTAATAAATAGTAACAATAAAAGTAATGCCTCAAAGCTTGTTTCATTGTTTTAAGTAGCTTTTCATTTACTATAGTAATGAAAATGTTTAAGAACTTGTGCATCTCTGACATGTTAGTACGTACCTGTGAGGCGCCAATCTCAATCACTGATGTAGCACAAGATCTTTTATACAAAATGTTTACTGGGGCTGCATATTGAGCAGGAGAAAATTCTGCAAACCTAGGATAAGGATCATTAACTTGTAGTCCACACACACACTCATTTGTAAGACTAGCTTATATTGTGTCATTTACCAACAGTTGGTTACTCAAAAATGCTCAAAATAATTTGGATATTAAAGTAAATCATCCAGATAAAAGGTCTGATTTGCTTTTCCTGAAGTCAATTGTGTCTGCTGGGTTTGTTAAGTGTGAATGATTATGAAGTTATATATTCTCAGCCCTGTGTGTGTCTACCTGCTCTTACACTTTGTAGTACAACTCATGATCAAATGTGAGAGTGAGACATGTTCTACTGCTGTACAATACTCAGTATTTGAAGCTCAAGCTGTGAGTAAGATTCTAAGCTGTGTTGTAAAAATAGCATTACAGATTATCGAGATATTTTTAATTTGTTTTCCAATATTTATATAATCATGGGCTGCAGAAATTTAATAGCTATTTACCTCTGCTTTTCATTTGTTAGATAGCATTTAGGAGTGTACTGCTTACTGCAGTCCCAAGGATAGTGCTTGTTTATTTTGAAAGAATCATACGAGTAAGTGTAATCAACTCCCATCCATACATTTATCTGTCAACAGTCCAGCTTAAAGTTGGAGTCTCTTGAACCCAACTTTAATTAAATCACCTGAAGATTTATGCCCCCTTTTCCCTCAAGCACAACAATAAAATATAGTTATGCAGATTCTTTGATAAGACAGATTGCCTGTAGTTACAATTTTATGTAACATTCAGCAAAGTTAGGTTATTCATTTTGGTGCCAAATTAAAAATTGGCATACTAAAAATTAGCATAATTGTTTCAATATTTTTCTTTGGAAGTATGGGAAAATCTTCAGGTGAAGCAAAAATACTAGTCTGGTGCTGCTAGTACTTTCATGATTGTGCTTCAGCCATGATCATTTTCCTAAATTTTCTAGTTTCTAAATATGAAAAATGTTCTTTAAGATGTTGCTAAATTTTATAACTATTTAGTATCTTGAAATTTTTTATTGTACCTTCATTATTTTGGGTATTTTGGCAATTGCAAATTGAAGACTGTTCATCA
>WNWK01028701.1:0-25119 GCA_009830355.1 Cherax destructor | reverse complement strand
TTGTAGGACTTGTGGTAGCCAGGCTACTTGTAGACTTGTGGTAGCCAGGCTACTTGTAAGACTTGTGGTAGCCAGGCTACTTGTAGGACTTGTGGAGCCAGGCTACTTGTAGGACTTGTGGTAGCCAGGCTACTTGTAAGACTTGTGGTAGCCAGGCTACTTGTAGGACTTGTGGTAGCCAGGCTACTTGTAGGACTTGTGGTAGCCAGGCTACTTGTAAGACTTGTGGTAGCCAGGCTACTTGTAGGACTTGTGGTAGCCAGGCTACTTGTAGGACTTGTGGTAGCCAGGCTACTTGTAGGACATGTGGTAGCCAGGCTACTTGTAGGACTTGCGGTAGCCAAGCTATTTGTAGGACTTGTGGTAGCCAGGCTACTTGTAGGACTTGTGGTAGACAGGCAACTTGTAGTCCAACATCAGAGAAAATGTGTACACTATAATATTACTGGGGTTTACTAGAAAATTACTCCTTTTGTATGCCTTGACGAAAACCAGACGCGTTCGCCTGGTTTGTTTACATTACGTGTGGGTGGGGAGGGGAGGGGAGGGCTGCCCTGGCTGGCTATCCACACTTCCCAAACCTGACTTCCTACAAATAAAACTCACCTCTCACCCTACATTAACACTACAAATATTTTAAGGTAAGTAATGAGTGTACTGTATAGAGTGGACTCTCGCTATTCGAACACTCCAAAACTCACCCTCATTCCAGAATGCTGTTCAAGTGCTGTTACCAAACGAACTTTAATAAGTCCCACGGCCACAACACAAGACACAGATCACTTTTTGACATACCCCGAGTCCATACCAACCAATATAAAAATTCTATGCACATAAAGGGCCCCAGAATCTGGAATTCATTACCAGTAAATATTAAGTTAACCTTGTCTGAAAATCAATTTAAGACTCTTCTCAAAAATCACCTACTCACCCTAAACTAAATACTCATACTGTAAACTACTTTAAAAAATGCTCAATGTTATTTTCCTTAAGATAATCTCAATTTTATATTATCATCCGCCTAAACACTTGTTACAATTTAATATCATCATAATGTCATTTCAAGAGTATAATATCATCATATTGTAATTTGAAATAAACTATATAACTAGAATAAACTCAATCAATTTCTCTAGTATTATGTACATAGTATATAAGTCATTAGATTAAGCTGCCCCTAATGCCATGGCATGCCAGTGGCTCTCCTTGCATTTCAGTTTTATGATTGTAACTACCAATATATATGTATACTTGCAAAGAAATAAATTTTTTATTTTATTTTATTTATTTATTTATTATTTATTCCCATAAGGAATGATGTAATTAGATTAGTCCATTTCAGACCCCCAAAAATATACTTATAAAAGCACTTACAATAATAAACTTACATAAAAGGGAGTGTTTTGGAGTGTTCGAATAGCGAGGGTCCACTGTATACAGTACACTCAATACTTACCTTAAAATATTTTATCTCTCTAGGGCGCTTAATGTCGTAGTAGGTGGGAGTGGCCAGGCAGGATGCCATACCTCCCACATGACTTTCTACAAATAAATACTTTTCACCTCTCACCCTACATTAAGACCATTAAGACTACAAATATTTTAAGGTAAGTAATAAGTGTACTGTATATGTATTGCATCACTCTAGGGCGCTTTAAGCATCGTAGTATAGTATGTGTGGGTGGGGTGGCCAGGAGGGCTACCATACCTACCACACCTGACTTCTTACAGTAAATACTACTCACCTTTTGCCCTACATTAAGACTACAAATATTTTGAGGTAAATAATGAGTGTACTGTGTGTGTATTTTACTTTTTAATGCCTAGTTTTATTGCTAACTTAATATATGTTAGTGTAAACTTGTTATCTGGCATTTATATGCATTTATAAATGGAAAAAAATGGAGTTCTGCTATTCGGCAAAGTGTGCTTTCCGGCAGTAGCCTGGAACCTAACCTGCCGTATAAGTGGGGCCCTACTGTACATGCATGTGTAGTGTGACCTAAGTGTAAGTAGAAGTAGCAAGACATACCTGAAATCTTGCATGTTTATGAGACAGAAAAAAGACACCAGCAATCCTACCATCATGTAAAACAATTACAGGCTTCCGTTTTACACTCACTTTGCTGTATGGTAGTACCTCCCTGGGTGAAGATATATATTATATTAAACTCTCCATTACCAAAGATACAAACTGGGAAGACTCTGTAGAAATGGTGTGCCATGTGCCACATGAATTGAAGAACAGTTTAATTATTATGGGGTGGTTTTACTACCTGAGTTTGGGTGATATCATGCATAAACTCAACATAAAAATATAGGGAAGGGGAGAAGGACACTGCAAAAAAGATCAAAGTCTGCACATCAAGTTTATGGCTTTAATAGAAAGCAAAATATAATGTCCTCCATGAGATAACAGAAAAAACTGTAAAATGAAAACTGTAACAGATTATTCTAACCTTTTTAATAAACTTTTTAAGCTTAGTGATATCTCCCAAGTAGGCCCACTTGTGAAGCTTAGTGAAGTTCTTGTCATGTTTGCTGTGAGGGTCAACTTGGGTGATGCCTGCTGAAGTCCCACTAGTGAATGAGTCCAGTGACCGAGTCTCATAGCTGTAGTAGGAACTTTTCTGAGGACTGCTGTAAATGATGTACATAAAGGAGGCAATATAATACACTAGTTAAATATTAATGAAGTAAAATGTATTTTTTATTTATTCCTTCTTAAAAGGGATCATTAGCTAAAGAAACACAATGGACTACAAAAAAAAAAATTCTGCTGTGGAATTATGGGGGCCAGGGGAGGGGAAAATGATGATGATGATGAGGAAATCAGCTCTAATATACATTATTTAGGTATGAATACTGGTCAGAGAGCCCGTCGTAAGTCCGAGACGTCGGTAAACGAGTACGTCGCTAAGTGAGGAGAGACTGTAATGAAGCAAAATACTACTATGAATTGGAAAGTGAATAAATCTGTAGTGGAGGGAAAGAACGGTAGGGGTCATCCTAGTAAAGGTTGGAGGGAGGGAGTAAAGGGAGTATGCAAGAGGCTTGGACATCCAACAAGTGTGTGTGAGCGTGTTAGATGGAAGTGAGGCGGCAAGAGGGTTTTATGACTTGACATGCTGTTGGAGTGTGAGCAAGGTGGCCTTTATGAAGGGATTCAGGGAAACCAGTTAGCTGGAGGTGGGAGTACAGTTCCTGCACTCTGGGAGGGGTAGGGACGCGGTGTTCATTACTCGGGGGTCCACTGTAATAGCATTTTTCTTAGCCTAACAATACTGCTTCCTTAACCTATTGAACCATGAACAATCATAAAACACATGAAAACATCGTAAAATATTGTATATACAGTACATGTTATGGTTTAATAACAAATAATGAACAAACAAAACACTCATAACTCATAAGGTTAGGCAGACAAACTCTGATGACTTGTGATGATGATGACAATGACGATGATGATGGTGATGATAGTTAGCCACGCAGTTACTGATGACAGTTGAATGGAGGTGATTGTATGGAGTGTAACTGCATGGCATGATGAGTCTAGTGTGTGGATTCTAACTCTTTACTGCCAGCGTCACTGCCGATAATAGGCGGCTGGGCATTTGTGAATGTACGAAGCTCGCGAAAGTGGAACTCGTGAATGTGGAGGGCCACCTGCACATAAAACATAATCCCTCCAAACTGCCAATATCCCAAACCCCTCCTTTAAAGTGCAGGAATTGTACAGTGGACCCCCGGAAATTGAACATTCTTCGTTCCAGAATGCTGTTCAAGTGCTGTTACCGAACGAATTTATTCCCATAAGGAATAATGCAAATTAGATTAGTCCATTTCAGACGCCCAAAAATACGCTTACAAAAGCACTTACAATAATAAACTTACATAATAGGTTGAGTTGGGAGGCATTCAATTTTCGGGGGTCCACTGTTTCGGTCAATTCGGAAATCGTACAACTATATAAGTGTAATATTGTAAGTGCTTTTGTAAGTGTATTTTTGGGGGTTTGAAATGGACTAACCTACTTGACATTATTCCTTAAAGGAGTAAATTCGTTCGGTAATGGCACTTGAGCAGCCTTCTGGAATGAATTATGACTGAAACTTGGGGGTCCACTGTACTTCCCATTTCCAGGACTCGTGTCTGGCTAACCGGTTTCCCTGAATCCCTTCACTAAATATTACCCTGCTCACACTGCAACAGCTCGTCAAGTCCCAAAAACCATTCGTCTCCATTCACTCCTATCTAACACGCACACGCACGCTTGCTGGAAGTCCAAGCCCCTTGCCCACAAAACCTCCTTTACCCCCTCCCTCCAACCTTTCCGAGGACGACCCCTACCCCGCCTTCCTTCCCCTATGGATTTATATGCTCTCCAAGTCATTCTACTTTGATCCATTCTCTCTAAATGACCAAACCACCTTAACAACCACTCTTCAGCCCTCTGACTAATACTTTTAGTAACTCCACACCTCCTAATTTCCACACACTGAATTCTCTGCATAATATTTACACCACACATTGCCCTTAGACAGGACATCTCCACTGCCTCCAGCCACCTCCTCGCTGCAACATTTACAACCTAAGCTTTACACCCATATAAGAGTGTTGGTACCATTATACTTTTATACATTCCCTTCTTTGCCTCCATGGATAACGGTTTTTGTCTCCACAAATACCTCACCCAGTAAAAGTGGGCCTTAGACAAGGATGTGTGATGTCACCGTGGTTGTTCAATATATTTATAGATGGGGTTGTAAGAGAAGTGAATGCGAGGGTCTTGGCAAGAGGTGTTGGGCTAAAAGATAAAGAAGCAAATACAAAGTGGGAGTTGTCACAGTTGCTTTTTGCTGATGACACTGTGCTTTTGGGAGATTCTGAAGAGAAGTTGCAGAGGTTGGTGGATGAATTTGGTAGGGTGTGTAAAAGAAGAAAATTGAAAGTGAATATAGGAAAGAGTAAGGTGATGAGGATAACAAAAAGAATAGGTGACGAAAGATTGGATATCAGATTGGAGGGAGAGAGTATGGAGGAGGTGAATGTATTCAGATATTTGGGAGTGGACATGTCGGCGGATGGGTCTATGAAGGATGAGGTGAATCATAGAATTGATGAGGGGAAAAGGGTGAGTGGAGCACTTCGGAGTCTGTGGAGACAAAGAACCTTGTCCATGGAAGTAAAGAGGGGAATGTATGAGAGTATAGTTATACCAACACTCTTATATGGGTGTGAAGCATGGGTGATGAATGTTGCAACGAGGAGAAGGCTGGAGGCAGTGGAGATGTCATGTCTGAGGTCAATGTGTGGTGTGAATATAATGCAGAGAATTCAGAGTTTGGAAATTAGGAGGAGGTGCGGGATTACCAAAACGATTGTCCAGAGAACTGAGGAGGGGTTGTTGAGGTGGTTTGGACATGTAGAGAGAATGGAACGAGACAGAGTGACTTCGAGAGTGTATAAATCTGTAGTGGAGGGAAGGCGGGGTAGGGGTCGGCCTAGGAAAGGTTGGAGGGAGGGGGTAAAGGAAGTTTTGTGTGCGAGGGGCTTGGACTTCCAGCAAGCATGTTTGAGCGTATTTGATAGGAGTGAATGGAGGCATATGGTTTTTAATACTTGACGTGCTGTTGGAGTGTGAGCAAAGTAACATTTATGAAGGGATTCAGGGAAACCGGCAGGCCGGACTTGAGTTCTGGAGATGGGAAGTACAGTGCCGGCACTCTGAAGGAGAGGTGTTAATGTTGCAGTTTTATAACTGTAGTGTAAAGCACCCTTCTGGCAAGACAGTGATGGAGTGAATGATGATGAAAGTTTTTCTTTTTCGGGCCACCCTGCCTTGGTGGGAATCGGCCGATGTGTTAATAAAAAAATAAAATATATATACAGTAGACCATCATTTAGCACGAGATTATGTTGCACGTTATGGGTATTGCACGATTGAAGAATTGCGGCACATTATTATCTAACACGACGTAAAAATTATATTACACGGTTCGTGGGAGGGGAAAATTTTTTGAGCACACGGTAACCTGCGGTGGGTTAAACCATTGAGTCAGCGGGGGTCCTACTGAGGGTGACTATGAGCCACATCAAGTGTTTAATGCTGACGAGACAAGTGTTTTCTGGAAGAAAATGCCAACACGAACTTATATCAGTCAGCAAGAGAAAAGTGCACCAGGCTTCAAGACAGCAAAGGATCGCTTCACCTTGCTCCTTTGCGGTAATGCATCAGGTGATTTCAAGTGTAAGCCCAATCCTCGTGCTTAGAGGAAAAGGGAATTTGTTTTTCCTTCCTGCAAACTGTAAGTTTATTCAGATACACGGGGCCAGGAGCTGAGTCTCGACCCCTGCAACCACAATTAGGTGAGTACAATTACATTGATTATCATACATAGCAGCATGTGTGTAGAGAACCTAGGATAACCCAAAAAAGTCAGACAGAATGGAAATAAGTCACTCTGACATTTTTGGGTTATCCTAGGTTCTCTACACATATGCTGCTATGTATGATAATCTTTGTAACTGTATCTGTGTATACCTGAATAAACTTACTTACAGTTTGCGGGAAGGAAAAACAAATTCCCATTCCCTTAAGCGGCCCCCTTGTTGTGGTTCAGCGGACACCACCCGCCTTCCCCAGCCACTTCGATTTTGACCATGAACACCTATTCTTTCTTGTGTATGCCATTTATGCTTCTTGCACCAAAACTGGGGATAACAGGCATGTGATGTGAATTTGCATCAACGGCACTTCAAGCCACGAAGCAGATTCACATCACTGGTACTCTGAGGGTTAAGTATGCTTTGGTTTCTATCGAACTGTTGAAAAATGCTGCGATGGTAGGTGATAACACATGAGCAGCTTTCTTGTACAGTATATGAATGATGGTATATTAGCTCTGCTTTCTATTTTGTTTTTTAGTGGCTTTATTACTGAAGCTCTTTCTGTAAGACTGGTTGGGGACAGGTATAGAAAGCTTGAGTAAATATCAGTAACTTAATCTCTAACATGAGCATTGCAGTTTGTGATTTTGCTGACTAGGTTTGATCTTCTAGTCAAAAAGTTTTTTAACCTATTTACTGTTTCAGTGATTTGGGAGGTTCATTTAGTTTAGCTATTACATATAATGTCTTTGTTCTAAGCAAATTTATTTGAACCCAGTATTTGTGAGAGGGGTTTTCTAGGTCTTTTATTTTTATATCTCCTTTTGTTTTCTTAAGCATCTTAGCATAATACAGTTGTTTGGATTTCTTTATTAGCTTGGAGAGAACTGAAGCATATATTTTTTTTGATAATTTTGATAATTTTTTTATGATACTGTGCTTATGGGAGATTCTAAAGAAAAGCTGCAAAGGTTAGTGGACGAGTTTGGGAGAGTGTGTAAAGGTAGAAAGTTGAAAGTGAACATAGATAAGAGTAAGGTGATGAGGGTATCAAATGATTTAGATAAAGAAAAATTGGATATCACATTGGAGAGAGGGATTATGGAAGATGTGAATGTTTTCAAATATTTGGGAGTTGACGTTTCAGCAGATGGGTTTATGAAGGATGAGGTTAACCATAGAAGTGACGAAAGAAAAAAGGTGAGTGGCGCGTTGAGGTATCTGTGGAGACAAAAAACGTTATCTATGTAGGCAAAGAAGGGAATGTATGAAAGCATAGTGGTACCAACACTCTTATATGGGTGTGAAGCTTGGGTTGTAAATGCTGCAGTAAGGAGGCGACTGGAGGCAGTGGAGATGTCCTGTCTAAGGGCAATGTGTGGTGTAAATATTATGCAGAGAATTCAGAGTGTGGAAATTAGGAGGTGTGGAGTTACTAAAAGTATTAGTCAGAGGGCTGAAGAGGGGTTGTTGAGGTGGTTTGGTCATTTAGAGAGAATGGATCAAAGTAGAATGACTTAGAGAGTGCATAAATCTATAGGGTAAGGCAGGAGGGGTAGGGGTCATCCTCGAAAAGGTTGGAGGGAGAGGGTAAAGGAGGTTTTGTGGGCGAGGGGCTTGGACTTCCAGCAAGCGTGTGAGCATGTTAGATAGGAGCGAATGGAGATGGATGGTTTTTGGGACCTGACAAGCTGTTGGAGTGTGAGCAGGGAAATATTTAGTGAAGGGATTCAGGGAAACCAGTTATTATAGATTTAGCCAGACATGAGTCCTGGAAATGGGAAGTACTACAATGCCTGCACCTTAAAGGAGGGGTCTGGGATATTGACAGTTTGCAGGGACTATTCTAAACTGTCATATCTGGGCGCCTCTGCAAAGACAGTGATTATGTATGAGTGAGGTGAAAGTGTTGAATGATGATGAAAGTATTTTCTTTCTTTTTGGGTCACCCTGCCTCGGTGGGAGACGGCCGACTCGTTGAAAAAAAAAAAAAAATTGAGGATGCTGTTGGTTAAGCTTAGGCTAGTTAAACTAGTCTTTTTGTTGAAACCTATTTGGTTATAAAGTAAAATGTTTATTGTAGAGGCTTTTAATTATATTTTGTAGAAATATGTGGACATGTGAATTACTGTCTTGATCATGGTTGAATTCTCTCGGAAAATCAATGTTACTGATTGCTATGATAGGCAGTCACTGATGTTTCATCTCTGGCCTGAACAAGATTTTACTAGTATTAAGTGGTATTTGTGTCATGTTGGTGACTAGGATGGTGGGGTAAGTGATAATGCCAGCATTTAGAGTTATATTTGTCCAAATGTAGTCCAGTGAGGATGCAGTTATCTCTTTAACTCTCACAGATTTAGTTACTGATGGTAGTAATACAAAAATTGTAGATGGTGTTTAGGAAACTAGCTTGTAGGGCCTTCTGACTGAACGAGATTTATGTTAAAGTCTCCAGCAATTAATAAGCGATGATTTTTTAATAGTTTGTAATTAGGTCTTTAAGATTATCACCAAAATATAAGCAGTATACTTTACACACAAGAAAACTCTATCTGTATAAATATACACTACACAGGAGGGCCCCACTTATTCAGCACCCTCGTTTTGGTGTTGCACATTTTCGTTGGCTTTTAAATGAGCCACAGTTCATTATCGGCCCTTTTACCACTTTTTAAGGTAAGTAATGTACTGTGTATTTATTTTACTTTTTGTCTGTTTTTTAATTCCTAGCTGTATTGAGGACTTAATATATGAGAGTGTAAACACATTATCAGGCATTTTAGACTCACTCAATAATGAAAAAACACTTTTTTCCACCTGCCAGTGATTTTTGCTTATCACACAGGGTCGGAAACCTAAGAGCCCTACAAATAGAGTCCTCATGTATTCCCAAAACTAAATCCTCATACTATAAATTACTTTCAAAAATGCTCAATGTTTTTTCCTTAAGATACTCTCAATTTTATATTACCATCCTCCTAAACACTTGTTACAATTTAATATCTTCATATTGTAATTATAACATTATAATATCATCATATTGTAACTTGAAATCAAATTTATAACTAGAATAAACTCAATCAATTTCCCTAATATTATATACATAGTCTATAAGTCATTAGATTAAGCTGCCCCTAATGCCATGGCATGTCAGTGGCTCTCCTTGCACTTCAGTTTATAATTGTAACTACCAATATCTATGTAAAAATGCAATGAAATAAAATTTACTATACTTTACTTTACTTCATCTTACCCAGATCCATGAGGTGAGGTAGACGTACTTCTGCGAGCACTGGTGGCATCACAGGATCTGGGAGTACCTGACGATGACTGCTCATCACTGGCACCACTAGCAAGATTAGCTACAGAACCAAACACACGCTTCAGCTTCTTCATATTCTGTCGAAGGTATTAACATGGTACGTATTACAAACCACTTTACATAAATAAATAAGATGAGGAATTTTGTACATATTAACAGGGAAAATATGGTAAAAAGAATACTGATCACTAAGTTTTGAATGTTCATAAATTAAAGCCAATCTGAAACTGTAATAATGAACACAGTTATTAGTATGTACAGCCTCTCCTCACTTAACGACAGGGTTCCGTTCCTATGAGTAGGTCAGTAAGCAAACTGGTCATTAAGCGAGGAGCATACTATACTGGTAGTGGGTTTGTGCCAACCATCTTTAGATATTTTTTTAATGTCACCTTTGCACCATTTATAACATTTTTAGTATATTTTTAACTGTTTATACAGTACTGTACTGTTTATTGTAATAAACAGAATAGAGGAAATCAGCTCTAATATACATCACTTAGGTTTGCATACTGGTTAGAGAGCTGGTAGTAAATCCGAGCGGTCGGTAAACGAGTACGTCACTAAGTAAGGAGAGGCTGTACTATACAGCACAACCCCGAGTAACGGTCTGTCCGAATAACATTTTTTCGTGTAAAGGTTGCTTTTTATGGTCAATATTTTTCTCGTGTAGCGGTTTTTACTTGTGTAGCAATCCGTACCAGACCTGTCCACTTGCCTGTGCTTGCGCGCCTTGCCGCGCAGAATGCCAGTCTAGCGTTGTACAAGTACATTTGTTGTATTTATTGGTGGTTTAGTGATTGTCACTGTGAAATAAGTCACCATGGGTCCAAAAAAAGATTCCTAGTGGCACCCCTGTGGTAAAGAGAGTGAGGAACACCATCGAACTGAAGAAAGAGATTGTTGAAAAATATGAGAGTGGTGTACGTGTGAGTGAGCTTGCCAGGATGTACAGAAAAAAGCAATCTACTATCACCACTATCCTGGCAAAGAGAAAAGAAATCAAGGATGCTAATGTTGTAAAAGGGGTTGATATGTTAACAAAAAATAGATCAAAAACAGTGGATGAGGTTGAGAAGTTGTTGGGGGTGTGAATCAATGAAAAACAGATAGCGGGTGATAGTATTTCCACGGCGATAATTTGTGAAAAGGCAAGGCAGTTGCACGCAGATCTTGTCAAGACAATGCCTGCAACCAGTGCTGAGGAGAGTGATTTTAAAGCCAGCAGAGGCTGGTTTGAGAGGTTTAAGAAATGCAGTGGCATACACAGTGTTGTGAGGCATGGTGAGGCAGCCAGCTCAGACAAATGTGCAGCTGAAAAGTTTGTGAGTGAATTTAAGGGGTATGTAGAGGCTGAAGAATTCCTCCCCAACAAGTGTTTAATTGTGATGAAACAGGCCTCTTTTGGAAGAAAATGCCAAAGAGGACCTTTATTACTCAGGAGGAAAAGGCACTGCCAGGACACAAGCCTATGAAAGACAGGCTAACTCTCATGTTGTGTGCTAATGCCAGTGGTGATTGTAAAGTGAAGCCTTTACTGGTGTATCACGCAGAAAATCCCAGAGCCTTCAAGAAACACAATATTAACCGGAATAATTTGTGTGTGCATTGGAAGGCTAACACCAGCATGGGTCAATAAGGACATTTTCGTGGAATGGTTGACTGGAGTGTTTGGCTCTAGTGTGAAGAAATACCTCCTGGAAAAGAAATTGGGACTCAAGTGCCTCCTGCTACTGGACAATGCTCCTGCTCATCCTCACAGCTTGGAAGACTGTCTGATGAGTTCAGTTTCATCACAGTGAAGTTCTTGCCTCCTAACACCACTCCTCTCATCCAGCCTATGGACCAGCAGGTCATTGCAAACTTCAAGAAACTGTACACCAAAGCAATGTTTCAAAGGTGCTTTGACATAACCTCAGTCTGAATTGACCCTAAGAGAGTTCTGGAAAGATCACTTCAATATCGTCCATTGCATAGGCCTTATAGGTAAGGCTTGGGAGGGAGTGACTTCCAGGACTTTGAACTCTGCTTGGAGACCACTGTGGCCGGATTGTGTTGAAAAGAGGGATTTTGAAGGATTTGAGGCTGACCCTGTGCCTGTTGTGGAAGATATTGTGGCATTGGGGAACAGCCTGGGGTTGGAGTTGAGTGGTGAGGATGTGGAAGAGTTGGTGGAGGACCACAGGGTAGAGCTAACAACTGAAGAGCTGCAACAGCTGGAACTGGAACAGCATCAGACCAGAATTGAGGTTATTGATTCACAGGAGGAGGAAGAGAGAGTGAAGGAGGTGCCTTCTTCACGGATTAAGAAAATATGTTCCAAGCGGAACGATGTGCAAAGTTTTGTTGAACAATTTCACCCTGAGCAAGCTGAAATGAGCCATCTGTGCAACCAGTTCAGTGACAGAGCCATGTTGCACTTCAGGCACCAGAAACAGAGGACTCTGGACAGTTAATTTCTGCGACAGGGTTCTAGTGACTCTCAAGCTGGTCCTAGTGGGATTAAAAGACAAAGAAGGGAAGTAACCCCAGAGAGGGACATGTTACCTGAAGTCCTTTTGGTGGGGGATTCCCCTTCCAAACACTAACACCTCCCCCTGTCCTCCTCCCTATCTTCCAGATGCCAGCAACTCTCTTCAATAAAGGTAAGTAAATGTTATTTTAAATGTTTAATTATAAATTTAATATTATTCTACTTTATATATAGTATTTATAATTGTTTTGTGAATGTAAAAGTATAGTTAATCTTTACAAAATTATTTTTTTTGTGAATATTTTTGGATGTCTGGAACGGATTAATTGTATTTACATTATTTCTTATGGGAAATAAGGTTTCGAGTTACTAATTTTTCGTGTTGAGGTCTAGCTCCTGGAACGGATTAAGATCATTAGTCGAGGGACCACTGTATAATACTATCTAAGAAAAGTGAGAATTATACTATTTAAACAAACAGAAATATAGTACTATAGACACACTTCATGAAATTGCATCCCATTATTAAGCAGTTTTTTTTTTATTTTGAAGTTGTGTAAAGCAGACATTATGTACATATGCACGCATGCATGCACGTGCATGTGAATTGACCCCTACAACCACAAATAGGTGAATACGCACACACACACTCACTTAGCATTTCGACATCTAAGTAATGAGTCATTCACGACACTGTACACTGTGTACGTTAGGCCCATATGGAGTATGCAGCACCAGTATGGAACCCACATCTGGTCAAGCACATCAGGAAATTAGAGAAAGTGCAAAAGTTTGCAACAAGACTAGTTCTAGAGCTAAGAGGTATGTTCTACAAGGAGAGGTTAAGGGATACTGCAAAAAAGAAATAAATTATTTGTAACTTAAACTCAGTAACTCAACCTGATGACACTGGAGGGCAAGAGGCCTAGGGAAGACATGATAATGATATATAAAATACTGAGGGAGAACTGACAAGGTGGACAGGGCCAAAATGTTTCAGAGATGAGTCACAAGAACAAGGGGTCACAATTTGTAAAGTTAAAAACTCAAATGAGTCATAGGGATGTTAGGAAGTATTTCTTCAGCTTTAGAGTAGTCAGGAAGTGAAACAATCTGGAGAGTGATGTACTGGAAGCAGGAGCCATACACAGCTTTAAGAAGAGATGTGATAAGGCTCTTAGAGCAGGGAAAGTGACCTAGTAGCGACCAGCGAAGAGGCGGGGCCAGGAGCTGTGAATCGACCCCTGCAACCATATACGTACATGTGAGTACACACACATGCACATATGTTAATTATCACTTTTAACCTATTTTTTTTTTCAAAAAAATCAAATTTTTATTTTCAAGAAACTCTTTAAGAATCTCACTCTAGTGTTGAACGTTTGAAGCCGATCGGATAAGACGTTATCAAGTTACAAACGAAAACATTAAAGGAAAAAAAACTAGGCAGCCACTCAAAGATAGTCCTCAAGGGAAACTTCATGCCAGTCAATCATTTTTAAAATGATAAGTAACGTAATATTTTTTATATTACTTTTCCCATTTTATTTGTTAAATGTATCAGATTATTAACTATCTGCTTAGCACATATGTTAACCATCAGTTTTAACTTCCTCATGTTAATTATTAGGTTTAACATCCTCATATTAACTATCGAAGTCTTAACCTCCTCATGTTAACTATCAATTTTAACCTCCTCACGTTAACCATCAGTTTTAACCTCCTCATGTTAATTATCAGTTTTAACCTTCTCATGTTAACCATCAATTTTAACCTCCTCATACCTGGAGTATACATGGAGGAGGTTTCGGGGGTCAACGCCCCCACAGCCCAGTCCATGACCAGGCCTCATGGCGGATCAGTGTCTGATCAACCAGGCTGTTACTGCTGGCCTCATGTAAACCAACATACGAATCACAGCCCGGCTGGTCAGGAACTGATTTTAGGTGCCTGTCCAGCGCCTTGTTAACTATCAGGGTATTAACTATCTAACCTCCTTATATTAACTATCAGAGTTTTAACTATCTAACCTCCTTATGTTAACTATCAGATTATTAACTATCTAACCTCATGTTAACTATTAGTTTTAACCTCCTCATGTTAACTATCAGAATATCAACTATCTAACTTCCTCATGTTAATTATCAGAGTATTAACTGTCTAACGTCCTCATGTTAACTATCAGTTTTAACTTATGTTAACTATCAGTTTTAACTTATGTTAACTATCAGTTTCAATTTCATCATGTTAACTATCAGTTTTAAAGTCCTCATGTTAACCATCAGAGTATTAATTATCTGCTTAACTAAATATTTCTAACAAGATATATTACCAATAATCACATTGCAACACTGCCTTGCACTGACATGTTAACACTTCTTCTTATATACTGGCAACTTCTACATCTTTATACTTCATAAACAAGCTGAAGCACTATCCATGAAGCTTTCCTCCAAGTTAAATTCTTTTGTTTGTTTGTTGGGTTTATCAGGGCCACCTGAAAGTTAAATTTGCATAGTAAACAAAGTTGCTTTGTTGTTAGTGTTGTTGGGGGTTAATTAGGGTCACCAGAGCTGACGCTTTATTGAACCCTTCCACCAGGACCTCCAGGGACACTTACATTAGTAATGCAAGACAAGCCACGGGGGATGGAAATCTTGAGCTCAAGATCTTTCACACGTCTCTGTGCCTCATCAGGAGCTATGAAATGTTGCAAGAGTAGCAACAGGAGGAATGAGAGGAAGATTTCTCAGAGTAAGGTAGTATGGTATACCATGGTAGCCTGTATATTTTGTACATGTACTTGTAGAAATAAAATATATTATATTATGGTGACACCAGCCAGGCTGGTGCTACCTTCCTTTGAGAAAACTTCCTCTCATTCCTCCTGTTGCTACTCTTGCAACATTGCATAGCTCCTGATGATATACAGAGATGTGTGAAAGCTCTTGAGCTGAAGATTTACATCTCCCGTTTCTTGTCTTGCATTGTTGAGATCGCTTGTCTGCGATTATATTGCATACAATAGTAATTAATTAGTAAGTTTATTTAGGTACAGGTACACATAAGTACAATTATCATACATAGTTTAACACATGTGTAAATTACCTAGAATAACTAAAAAAAAAATAAAAGTGATTTTTTTTTCATTGGGAGCCTTGTAATACGGTATCTTATTATTTGAAGCCTAGCTGTAAGTTACAGTAAGAATCATTCATTATTATAACCTTGAAAGTTAAAACAGCAAAGTAACTCAGGTATGTGAAAATCAGTTACAAGAGGAATAAAGTAAACTAAGTTGTTTACATTAACATTAAAGATAGTATCAGCTTACAATAACAGGTACAGGAATGTTAACTATACAAGAAATCACTCCCCTACCTTTCTGTTGCTTCAATCATTAGGTACCTTTTGGCTCTATTCTTGAACTGGCTCATGCTAGGAGAAGTTTTAACTTGTGCAGGCAGTCCGTTCCATTCCTTTATTGTTGTGCAATAAAAGGTAATAGAAGCCTGACAACTTACTGTAGGAGTGTAGGTACTACAAAATTGTGTTCATTTTCCCGAGTACTACACCGGTGTTGGTTCTCAGCCGTGACAAACTTGGCTGCAAGTTATTCTGAACACTGCTTGTGAGCAATTTTATAAACGTGATTTAACCCCAATGGAAATTAAAGACCCCAATAGAAATAAGTCTCTTTGACTTTTTGGGGTTACCCTAGGTCCTGACCAGCCAGGCTGTGGTTCGTACGTTGGACTGCGTGAGGCCAGAAGTAACAGCCTGGTTGATCAGGCCCTGATCCACCATGAGGTCTGGTCACAGACCGGGCCGCGGGGGCGTTGACCCCCGGATCTCTCTTCAGGTAAACCTGAATAAACTTAATTACTAACTTCATTTGTTTTACTCTCTCAACATTCAGTATATCCAGTTGTTACACAAATTCATGTGATTACCATCATCATACATAGTAAAATATATGTAATTTACCTAAAATGTATGTAATTTACCTAAAATATATGTAATTTAACCCAAAAAAGGTCAGACTAAGTGACTTATTTATATTATTACCCCAAGTTCCTAAACCTGTACTCCCTAGAACGCAGGCGGGAGAGATACATGATCATATACACTTGGAAAATCCTAGAGGGATTATGTTAAGTAAAAGGACACAAATGCAACTAATGTGACATTTTATTGTGGCAACGTTTCGCTCTCCAGGAGCTTTTTCAAGCCGTTACAAGCAATACATGGACACAGAGGGTATATATATACTCTCAAAGTGAGGTGTAATACTAGTGGTGGTAGAAGTAGTAGTGGTATAAGTTGTAGTCTACCTGGAGTCTACCTGGAGAGAATTCCAGGGGTCAACGCCCCCGCGGCCCGGTCTGTGACCAGGCCTCCTGTTGGACCAGAGCCTGATCAACCAGGCTGTTACTGCTGGCCGCACGCAGTCCAACGTACGAACCACAGCCCGGCTGATCAGGTACCGACTTGAGGTGCCTGTCCAGTGCCTGCTTGAAGACAGCCAGGGGCTTGTTGGTAATCCCCCTGATGTATGCTGGGAGGCAGTTGAACAATCTTGGGCCCCTCACACTTATTGTGTTGTCCCTCAACGTGCTAGTGGCACCCCTGCTCTTCATTGGGGGGATGTTGCATCGCCTGCCGAGTTTTTTGCTTTCGTAGGGAGTGATTTTTGTGTGCAAGTTTGGTACTAAGCCCTCGAGAATTTTCCATGTGTATATAATAATGTATCTCTCCCGCCTGCGTTCTAGAGAGTACAGGTTTAGGAACTTCAAGTGTTCCCAGTAGTTGAGGTGGTTTATCGCACTTATGCGTGCGGTGAAGGTTCTCTGCACATTTTCAAGGTCAGCAATTTCACCCGCCTTGAAAGGTGCAGTTAGTGTGCAGCAATATTCCAGCCTAGATAGAACAAGCGATCTGTAAAGTGTCAACATGGGCTTGGCATCCCTGGTTTTGAAGGTTCTCATTATCCATCCTGTCATTTTTCGAGCAGATGCAATTGCTACATTGTTATGGTCCTTGAAGGTGAGATCCTCTGACATGATCACTCCCAGGTCTTTGACATTAGTTTTTCGCTCTATTGTGTGGTTGGAATTAGTTTTGTACTCCGATGAGATTTTAATTTCTTCACTTTTTCCGTATCTGAGTAATTGAAATTTCTCATCATTGAACTTCATATTGTTTTCTGCAGCCCATTTAAATATTTGGTTTATGTCTGCTTGGAGTCTTGCAGTGTCTTCAACGGTGGACACTGTCATACAGATTCGGGTGTCATCTGCAAAGGAAGACACAGCACTGTGGCTTATATCCCTGTCAATGTCTGATATGAGGATGAGGAATAGGATGGGAGCAAGTACTGTGCCTTGTGGAACAGAGCTTTTCACAGTAGCTGCCTCAGACTTTACTCTGTTGACTACTACTCTTTGTGTTCTACATGTTAGGAAATTATAGATCCATCTACCAACTTTTCCTGTTATTCCTTTATCACGCATTTTGTGTGCTATTACACCATGGTCACACTTGTCAAAGGCTTTTGCAAAATCTGTGTATATAACATCTGCGTTCTGTTTATCTTCTAGAGCATCCAGGACCTTGTCGTAGTGGTCCAGTAGTTGGGACAGACAGGAGCGGCCTGCTCTAAACCCATGCTGTCCTGGGTTGTGCAATTGATGGGTATCAAGATGGGTGACGATCTTGCTTCTTAGAACCCTTTCAAAGATTTTTATGATATGGGACGTTAGCGCAATTGGTCTGTAGTTCTTTGTTATTGCTTAGTTTGATATCTTTATTATGCACCCCATACCCATCCTGTGGGCGGTAGTCAAAAGATTACAGAGGTACATAATGGGTCCAGGGACTGGACCCCAAAGTTATGATAGCTGAGCAAGTTACAAAGGTAATGAACTAACAAGCTACAAAGGTAATGAACTCACAAGTTACAAAGGTAATGAAACATGTAAGTAAATTTACTTACTTACGTTTATACATGGCTACAATCATGAACAAATTATAACGCAATGAACACTTCACTAGTCTACACCCAGTCACAACTGTAATGAGTTCTTGGTGCAAATTTTATTGTTGGGTCACACATACACACTTACATATACACATACACACACACACATACACATACACACACATATATACATACTAGCCCCGGTGGCCTAGTGGTAAAGCTCTCGCTTCACGCACGGAGGGCCCGGGTTCTATTCCCGACGGGGCGGAAACATTTCGAAGTGTTTCCTTACACACACACACACTCACATACATACATACAACAGGCCTAGTGTCAAATCGACATGTGCCTAGGACAAAATGGTAACTAACACACACACGCACACACAACAGGCCCAGCCTTCAATCGACATGTGCACAGGACAAAAAGGCAATCAACACGCGCGCACACACACACACACACACACACGTAGCAATGCTTTATTTACAGGGAGCAAAGTCAGGGTATTTTTCCTGCTTGCTTTACTGCCCAAAATGTGGAGCGGGGCTATGTCTGTTGTTTTTAGTAGCTGCGGGACGATCCCAGTGTCCATGCTCCCTCTCCATAGGATGTTAAAAGCATGTGATAGGGGCTTCTTGCAGTTCTTGATGAACACGGAGTTCCATGAGTCTGGGCCTGGAGCGGAGTGCATGGGCATGTCATTTATTGCCTTTTCGAAGTCATTTCGCGTCGTGATGATGTCAGAAAGGCATGCGTCTGTCAAGTTCTGTGGCACTCTCATAAAAAAATCATTTAGGTTTTCGATTTTCAGTCTGGTTAGTGGCTCGCTAAAGACTGAGTCATACTGGGATTTAAGTAACTCACTCATTTCTAGGCTTTATTGAACACAAAATCCATGGTACATGTCTGCAACAGAAGAAAATACATCTAATGACTGCTGCTGCAGGACAGGTGATGTAAGGTGCATATGTCCTCAGAAAAGCTATAGCTACTGGCGACATATTTAAGCTTACCATGTAATCTGCATCACAAATGTATTTGTGTAAGAGCGAGACCACACGCCATGCTGGGCCATCGCCGTACTGTTTGTTGTTATTGTTAGGGGCCCCCTGAGGTGGTGCCGTATTGTGTCCTGCTGCGGCTCTCCACAAGAGCGGTATCACTACAATCTCCCCTTCTAAAATATCAGATACAGTAATCCTCCAAACGGTTAGGTGGGTGACGTGTACGTCCAGACCTTCGTAGCCCTTGAGCCTCTTCACCGGGTTCGGTATTTTCTAGCGGGGTTTGACTATCTACTGGAGCGGCATCCTCTATTTCAATAGGGGTAGCCTGAAAAGGCTTCCTGGAGAAACCGAAGCATCTTTCGCAACATCTATTGGTGTATCTTGAGATTCCACACTAACATTGGTTTCAACTGGGGCTAAGTGTCTTGTAGATACAGTAGTCTCTTCACCATTTTGGTAGCGAATGTGGGCATAATGCGGATTAGCTTGTAGGAGCTCTACCTCTTCCACTAAAGGATCCGTCTTGTTCATCCTACGGTGACTCTTCAGGAGAATGGGTCCAGGGTGACATAACCAGGTGGGCATGGAGGCTCCCGTAGAGGAACGACGTGAATAGTTGAAGAGTCTCTCATGAGGGTAGCATTAGTAGCTGTGCACAGCAATGATCTAATAGAGTGAAGGGCATCAGGTAAGACAGTCTGCCAGTGTTGAACCGGTAGATTGCGAGATTTCAGTGTCATTGTAACTGACTTCCATATAGTACCATTGAACCGCTCCACTTGACCATTGCCTTGAGGGTTGTAGCTTGTTGTTCTGCTGCAAGCAATCCCTTTGTTAGCCAAAAACTCATGAAGTTCATTACTCATGAACGAGGATCCCTGTCTGAATGGATATAGGCCGGCATACCAAAAATAGCGAATAACTGGGAAAGACAACTGATGACAGTTGAAGCAGTCATATTTGCACAGGGAACACAAAAGGAAACCTAGAATATTCATCTACTATGTTAAGGAAATACCTATTCTGGTTTATGCTTGGTAGAGGTCCTTTGAAATCTATATTCAGTCTCTCGAAAGGCCGGGTGGCTTTTATGAGATGAGTTTTCTCTGGCTGGTGAAAGTTTGGCTTGCACTCTGCACATACTCTGCATGATCTGATCACTTGTCGCACCTCTTCCACTGAGTAGGGCATATTCTTAGATTTAACAAAATGATACAGGCGTGTAACTCCTGGGTGACACAAGGCCTTGTGGAGCTCTGAGAGTGATTGCAAATCATGACATGCTGCTCCACAGTGGGACCTAGAGAATGCATCAGGTGAAATGTTTTCTTCACCCGGTCGATACAGAATATCAAAGTTATAACACGATAGTTCCATCCTCCAGCGTAATATCTTGTCATTCTTGATCTTACTTTTGTGCTTCTTGTCAAACATATACATCACGGACCGTTAGTCAGTCCTTACAGTGAAATGTCTGCCTGTTAAATAATGGCTCCAGTGGCGAACTGCTTCTATGATGGCCTGGGCTTCCTTTTCTACAGCAGCATAGCACTTCTCTGATCCTTGAAAAGTTCTTGAAAAGAAAGCAACGGGACGTCCTGCCTGAGATAGGACTGCAGCAATGGCAACTTCAGATGCATCCGTTTCCACCTCGAATGGTAGGGACTCATCAATGGCCTGAACTACTGAGTTTTCAATATCCTGTTTGAGAGTATAGAAAGCAGTTTCTGCTTCCTTTGTCACAGGAAATATCGTGGTAGCACTCAGTGGGCGAACTTTACTTGAATAGTTGTAGATCCACTGTGAGTAATAAGCAAAAAGACCAAGAGTTCTTTGGAGTGACTTTTTGTCTTGGGGCATTGGAAGTTCCCGTAGAGGTCGAAGTCTTTCAGGGTCTGGGGATATTGCACCTCCTTCCACCACATAACCAAGGATGTTAAGCCTTTTAATGGAAAAGGTGCACTTTTCTTCATTGTAACTGATATTTTTCTTCTTGGCAGCTTCCAAAAACTTATCAAGGTTTGCATCATGTTCCTCCTGGGTCTTGCCACAAATGGTAACATTATCTAAATATGCATAAGTTCCCATAAGTTGCTCTTCCTGAATGAGTGAATCCATAATTCGTTGGAAACAGGCTACCCCATTGGTAACCCCAAAAGGGACTCTGGTAAACTGATAGAGGCCGTCGCTAGCCTGAAACGCTGTGTATGGTTTATCTTCATTCCTTATAGGGACTTGATGATAGGCACTTCGTAGATCAATTGTGCTAAACACATAGTACTGAGCAATTTTGTTCACTGTATCATCAATTCGAGGTAGAGGGTACCCATCAAGAAGTGTAAATTTGTTGATTGTCTCAGAATAGTCGATAGCCAGCCTCCGTTTCCTATAATCATCCTTTACAACAACGACCTGTGCACGCCACGGAGAATTACTTGGTTCTATAATACCCTCCTTCAGCAGCCTCTGAGTTTCTTTCTCAATGAACATCCTATCTTCATAAGAATAGCGGCGTGACTTAGCTGATATAGGATGACAATCCGCAGTAAGATTCGCAAACAGCTTTGGTGGGTCTACCCTTAAAGTGCTAAGACCACAGACAACGAGAGGAGCAGTTCACCTCCATATGTTAAGGTAACACTACCATGACGCTTCTGAAAGTCCTGACCAAGGATCACATCAGAGCACAGTTGTGGCAGAACAGCTAAATGTACATCTTGATAATCCCTGTCATTAACTCTAAGGTTTACCTTACAAAACCATACGTCTGAATAGAGAGAGATGTTGATGCCATGGAAACGGTACCTGATGAGTGATGTACCGTCAAGGAGTGGCGTTTAACTACGTCAAGGTTGATGAAACTCTCTGAGCTGCCACTGTCAATCAGACCATCTACTTCTGTTCCTTTGATGAACACTTTCACAACTGCCTTTGACAGTGAATTTGGAGCAGCCGCAGAAGTCACTGTTGCTAGAGTCGCCTGGTCGGAATGCATAGAAGCACTAGCTCTTGTTGATGTATTAGCACGACATACTTTAGCAAAGTGACCTTTCTATGGCATTGATGGCACATTGCTTCACGAGCCGGACACTTTGGACGTGGATGTCTTGAAAAACCACAAAGAAACACTTTGTGCCTGCAGCTGCTGTCACTGAAGCAGGTTCCACGGTAACCTCATTAAAAGAGTCTTGGTCGGGAGTTACAGCACTTACCACTCAGAAGGCTGGGTAGTACTGTACACTTCAGAATTCTTCTGAGCTGAATCTAATGATCTTGCCTGGTCAAGGGTAGTGGCTAAGTCCAGAGTTTTATTCTCCAATAAACGCTGCCTTATTATTGGTGATTGCAGGCCACTGATAAAAGCATCCTGATGGACTCTTCACAATACTGAGAAGCTGTCACCGCTCGGAAGTTACAGTCCTTACCTAATATTTTCAATGCTTGAAAGTATTCCTCAAAAGGATTCACCAATCTGCTGGCGGCGAGTTGCAAGACGATATCTTTGCAAAGATTTCATTTGTGGGCTTAATATACTGAGACTTGAGGGCATTGATAGCATCTTCATAGGTATTACACTCAGAAATAACCTCATAGATTTTAGGTGACACAAAGTTGATGAGCAGGCTTAGTTTATCTAGATCTTCCTGAGGAAAGGCTCTCAAGAAGTTTTCGAAAGTCTTAAACCAGTGCTTCCATTCCTGAGCAGCCGTTGATACACTGGGGTCAGAGTCTAGCCTCTCAGGTTTCAGTAAACGCTCCATTTTGCTGTGTAGTCTAGCTCAGAATCGCCACCAGGTAGCCCAGGATATTTGTGTTCAATAAATTGTTGTGATAAAAACACAGGCCTCATTTCTAGGCTTTATTGAACACAAAATCCATGGTACATGTCTGCAACAGAAGAAAATACATCTAATGACTGCTGCTGCAGGACAGGTGATGTAAGGTGCATATGTCCTCAGAAAAGCTATAGCTACTGGCGACATATTTAAGCTTACCATGTAATCTGCATCACGAATGTATTTGTGTAAGAGCGAGACCACACGCCATGCTGGGCCATCGCCGTACTGTTTGTTGTTATTGTTAGGGGCCCCCTGAGGTGGTGCCGTATTGTGTCCTGCTGCGGCTCTCCACAAGAGCGGTATCACTACAACTACCTCACAAACACCTACCCTAATACGCTATTCCTAGCTCCTACCAACCCAACTGAAGTCTCGCTCATAATCAACACCCTTAAAAACAAGGCAGGAGACATAAACAGCTTACCAACTTTTATGTACAAAAAAGCTACAGGTACTATCACCAATTATAGCAACACTATTCAATAAATCCATTGAAGCCTCTACCTTTCCATCAATTCTCAAAATAATGAGGGCGATCCACAAAGGAGGTGATCAAACAGACCTGAATAATTATAGACCAATTTCAAATTTTCCATTCTTTTTAAAATCTTCGAAAAATTAATTCATAGACAAATCTATTCCTACCTCGTCTCACCCCCAAAGTACTCAACCCTGTCAGTTTGGGTTCAGGACAACAAGAGCACAAACTTTCTATTATGCACATAATTTGGGGTTAATATATACAGCCTTGAAAAAAAGAAGTCCACTGGGAATCTTCATTGATTGCAAAACTTTTTTATACAGTCGACCATGGTTACTGCTCACAAAATTAGCACACTATGGTATAAGGGGCACCCACTCAACTACCTAAAAATCATACCTCCCAACAGAAGCCAATACGTGTACACAAATGGAGCAACTCTTCCACACAACAAATTACAGTCGGGTCCCTCAAGGAAGTGTCCCGGGGGCCCCTCCTATTCCTCATTTACATAAATGACCTACCGAATCATCACAACTACTCAAACCCATTTTATTTGCAGATAACACAACATATGTCTTCTCTCACCCCCCAATCCCGTCATACTGGCCAACACTGTTAATGCCAATTACAGAAAATATCAACATGGATGACGACTAACAAGCTTACTCTCAATACTGACAAGACCTACTTCATACAGTTTGGAACAAAGCCACAAATGTTCCACTTAACATAACACTCAATGGTACCCCCCCATCACCAAGACTCACAGAGGAAAATTCCTAGGAATCCACCTTGACAGTAGCCTTAAATTCCCAAAAACATATACAACAAATTTCCAAGAAAATCTCGAAGATAGTAGGCATATTATCAAAGATACGCTTGTACCACAATCAGCTCTCTTTCACTATATCATTCCTTATCTACCCGTATCTCACCTATGGAATCTGTGCATGGGGATCAACAACGTTAAATCACCTTAGACCACTCATAACACAACAAAAGGCCCAGTCAGAATGATAACAAATTCCCCTCTAGACAGCATACTCCACCAATATTCAAAAGTCTCAAACTACTCACCGTAAAGAACATTCATACTTACTCTTGTGCCTCTACATATATAAAACTTTACACTCTAATATAAACCCTCTGCTCAAAATTCTCCTCACCAACTTTAATAGGACCCATGACCACAACACAAGAAAAGATCACTTTTTTATATACCCCGTGTTCATATCAACCTATGTAAAAATTCTATGCCTAAGGGCCCCAGAATCTGGAATTCATTACCAGTAAATATTAAGATAATCTTGTCTGAAAATCAATTTAAGACTCAACTCAAAACCACCTACTCACCCAAAACTAAATGATCATACTATAAACTACTTTGAAAAATGCTCATTATTACTTTCCTATACAATAATCTCAATTCTTAATAATATGTTACTATTATGTTACCCCTATTCATATTATTCATATTATAAGTTAATGCCAAAAATGCTCAATGTTATTTTCCTTAAGATAATCTCAATTCCATATTATCATTCAAGAATCTTAACACCTGTAACAATCTAATATCATTATATAATAATTTAAACAGTAAAATTTCATCATATTGTAATTT
>WNWK01028700.1:0-25119 GCA_009830355.1 Cherax destructor | reverse complement strand
GACCGTTTGAAGCAAAATAAATCGCCAGGCCCAGAGTTTTTTTCAAGGGTTTTAAAGGAACAAAATAGAACTCGGAACCCTTAACTAACATTTTTAACCATCTTTTCAACGGGTAAACCCGATAGGGGAAAATTAATGTATCCTATTTTTAAAGAGGACAAGTCGAACATCAAAACCGCCCAATAAGTCTAACATCAATTGTAGGTAAATTATAGAGCCGATTATAGCTGATAACATAAGAAGCCATCCGATAGGCATAATTTGATTAATGATACTCAGCATGGATTCAAAGGGGCGTTCCTGCCTAACTAATTTGTTAACTTTTTCAGTGGGGCTTTGAGGCAGTTGATAATGATAAAGAATTGATATCGTTTATTTGGATTTTAGTAAGGCTTTGATAGAGTACCACATCAGAGACTGTTAAAGAAAGTGGCTGCTCAGCGGCATTGGGGGAAAAGTGTTGTCATGGATCGAGTCTGGCTCACCAATAGAAGCAGAGGGTGTGCATAAATGGGTTAAATCGGAGTGGGGATCTGTAACAAGGGCGTTCTCAGGGATCGGTTTTGGGCCCGTTGTTGTTTATAATATATATAAATGACCTTGACGAGGGAATTTCTAGTGATATGAGCAAATTCGCTGATGACACGAAGATAGGTAGGATAATCGATTCAGACGTAGATGTCAGTGAACTACAGGAGGATTTAGACAAACTCAATTCCTGGTCAGAAAATGGCAGATGCAGTTCAATGTAGATAAATGCAAAGTTCTAAAGCTCGGGAGTGTCCATAACCCAAGCACTTATAAGTTAAATAACGTAGAACTTAGCCATACAGATTGCGAGAAGGACTTGGGGTGATGGTAAGCAGCAACCTTAAACCAAGACAGCAATGCCTAAGCGTACGTAATAAGGCAAATAGATTACTGGGATTTATATCAAGAAGTGTTAGCAACAGAAGTCCAGACGTTATATTACAGCTTTATACATCATTAGTAAGGCCTCACCTAGATTACGCAGCTCAGTTCTGGTCTCCATATTACAGAATGGACATAAATTCGTTAGAAAACATTCAGCGTAGAATGACTAAATTAATACATAGCATTAGAAATCTTCCTTACGAAGAAAGATTGAAGACCCTTAAATTACATTCACTTGTAAGACGTAGAATGAGGGGAGACATGATCGAGGTATACAAGTGGAAAATGGGTATTAACAAAGGGGATATAAATAAGGTCTTGAGGGTATCTTCCAAGAGAGAACCCGCAATAATGGATTCAAGTTAGATAAGTTTAGATTTAGAAAGGATATAGGAAAGTATTGGTTTGGAAATAGGGTAGTTGATGAGTGGAACAGTCTGCCTAGTAGGGTTATTGAAGCTAGGACCTTGGGTAGTTTTAAATTTAGGTTGGATAAATTCATGAGTGAAAGGGGTTGGATTTGAGTGGAATTGCACATGAGTAAATAAAATTATCAAAGCTTATTTTTGGGTAGCATTGAAAATTAGGTTGAACAAATATTCTGTTGGTGGGATGGAATGTGAAGGACCTGCCTAGAATGGGCCAACAGGCCTGCTGCAGTGTTCCTCCTTTCTTATGTTCTTATGTTCTTATATGAGTACTCCTAATTGTTATACCCATAACCATGATTTTTCAAGTAGTGGAGGAGTAAGCCAGTGGAAGGCCTCGGTCAGATGACCAAAAGCTCCAGCTGTGAGTCATCATACCACTAAGACCTTGTCAGGAAACACTCGTCCTGTTTCCTGACAAACATTACCTACCTGGCTTAACAGCGTAGCTTAAATTGTAATGTAATGAAGTTCTCCACGAGAAAGGGAAGAAGAGATTTGGAAAGAGATAATTGCTTATTGTACAGAGGTGTTGCTAATAGTATATATTATTATTATTATTATTATTATTATTATTATTATTATTATTATTATTATTATTATTATTATTATTATTATTATTATAGCTGCATGACCCTTGTAGGTGTAGCGCTTAACTATTATAATATAATCATAACTAAGTGCTAAACCCACAAGGGAATAGTATACATAGATTGTATATCTGATTTTGAGGTCAGCCAAGGGTATATACATATACGTGCGTATATGTATATGTGATGAAAGGACTTTAATCCCAATTTTAAAATTAAGATAACTAGTGGTAGGCAGCTAACATGCATCCTGAATGACCCTCATGTAGTCGATAGGCTTTAAACCTGATAAAGCATTTAGAGGTCAGCTGCAGTTTATGATCCACTAATACACACATATCACCTACTATCACTTTTTAGAGGGGTAAGCCAGTGGAAGGCCTCGGTCAAATGACCAAAAGCTTCAGTGGCCGGTCATTACATTATAACTAAAACTCGGGTCAGGAAACAATTGTCCTGTTTCCTGGAGATTCTAGTCTAACCTACCTTAATAACCAAACCTATCCTAATCTAACCTAACCTAGCCTAACCTAATCCAACCTACCCTAGCTTAACCTAGCCTAACCTAATACAACCTAATATAACCTAGCCTAGACTAAGCTAAGCTAAGCTAACGTTATGATCCACTTGACACAGTGGGTGGAGGAACAGCAGACTGCATTCTAGCAGCAACACTGTCAGAGGTACCTGAGTGGAGGGTGCTACTGCTTGAGGCAGGAGGCCCTCCACCCCTGGAGGACCTCCACCCCTGGAGGACCTCCACCCCTGGAGTCCAATGTTCCAGCCTCCCTGCCCATCTCTTACATCCCAGGCTACACCCAGGACTGGGGCTACACCCAGGACTGGGGCTACACCCAGGACTGGGGCTACACCCAGGACTGGGGCTACACCCAGGACTGGGGCTACACCGAGGACTGGGGCTACACCGAGGACTGGGGCTACACCGAGGACTGGGGCTACACCGAGGACTGGGGCTACACCGAGGACTGGGGCTACACCGAGGACTGGGATACACCGAGGACTGGGGCTACACCGAGGACTGGGGCTACACCGAGGACTGGGGCTACACCGAGGACTGGGGCTACACCGAGGACTGGGGCTACACCGAGGACTGGGGCTACACCGAGGACTGGGGCTACACCGAGGACTGGGGCTACACCGAGGACTGGGGCTACACCGAGGACTGGGGCTACACCGAGAAGATGGGGCTACACCGAGGACTGGGGCTACACCGAGGATTGGGGCTACACCCAGGACTGGGGCTACACCTAGGACTGGGGCTACACTGAGGACTGGGGCTACACCGAGGACTGGGGCTACACCGAGGACTGGGGCTACACCGAGGACTGGGGCTACACCGAGAACTGGGGCTACACTGAGGACTGGGGCTACACCGAGGACTGGGGCTACACCGAGGACTGGGGCTACACCGAGGACTGGGGCTACACTGAGGACTGGGGCTACACGAGGACTGGGGCTACACCGAGGACTGGGGCTACACCGAGGACTGGGGCTACACCGAGGACTGGGGCTACACTGAGGACTGGGGGCTACACCGAGGACTGGGGCTACACCGAGGACTGGGGCTACACCGAGGACTGGGGCTACACCGATGACTGGGGCTACACCGAGGACTGGGGCTACACGAGGACTGGGGCTACACCTAGGACTGGGGCTACACGAGGACTGGGGCTACACTGAGGACTGGGGCTACACCGAGGACTGGGGCTACACCGAGGACTGGGGCTACACCGAGGACTGGGGCTACACCGAGGACTGGGACTACACCGAGGACTGGGGCTACACTGAGGACTGGGGCTACACCGAGGACTGGGGCTACACTGAGGACTGTTGCTACACCGAGGACTGGGGCTACACCGAGGATTGGGGCTACACCGAGGACTGGGGCTACCCCTGAGGACTGGGGCTACACCTAGGACTGGGGCTACCCCTGAGGACTGGGGCTACACCGAGGACTGGGGCTACACCGAGGACTGGGGCTACACCGAGGACTGGGGCTCACCGAGGACTGGGGCTACACGAGGACTGGGGGCTACACCGAGGACTGGGGCTACACCGAGGACTGGGGCTACACTGAGGACTGGGGGCTACACCGAGGACTGTTGCTACACCGAGGACTGGGTCTACACCGAGGACTGGGGCTGCACTGAGGACTGGGGCTGCACCGAGGACTGTTGCTACACGAGGACTGGGGCTACACCGAGGACTGGGGCTACACCGAGGACTGGGGCTACACCGAGGACTGGGGCTACACCGAGGACTGGGGGCCACCGAGGACTGTTGCTACACCGAGGACTGGGGGCTACACCGAGGACTGGGGCTACACCGAGGACTGGGGCTACACCGAGGACTGGGGGCTACACCGAGGACTGTTGCTACACCGAGGACTGGGGCTACACCGAGGACTGTTGCTACACCGAGGACTGGGTCTACACCGAGGACTGGGGCTGCACCGAGGACTGGGGGCTACACCGAGGACTGGGGGCTACACCGAGGACTGGGGGCTACACCGAGGACTGGGGCTACGCCACCGTCCCTCACAAATATTCCTCGCAAAACTTTGCCAATCACGTAAGTGACACAATAAATGTATCATTGATTTTTTTTTATTTAAAAACATAATTACAAATATATACATGACAAGTAAAATCTTGTTGACAAAATAACAAACTTCACACAATGATAACGACGATACCAATAATTCATAAATTATTCAAATATATATTATTGATTAGATAGTTCAAGGACTTCAATGGAAAAAGTCACTTTTTGGAGGGGTGGGGAGGGTTATCCTAGGTAATTTACGCATGTTATTATGTATGATAATTGTGCTTATGTGTACCTGGGTATAAAGCTTGGTAATAGATACCGACAAATAATTATTTCCCGTAGATTGGTTATACCTTTTACATACCTTCGATGAATTCAGTTTTTTTTTTTTACTTCTAGAGCCCGGCCATGGGCCAGGCTCGTCTGGTGCTAGCATGGTCAACCAGTCTGTTGCTGCTGGTGGGAAACTGACCCACATATCCAAATTTTACTTATTACATAATACGCTCCACTCCAAAGCAATACATACTGTAAAACTTTATTAATGTAATTTTTTTAATGTACGTACCAATCTTTTTCAAAAAACTGACATTAATTTACAATTGACTTTAGTTATAAAAAATCAGATATTTGTATTCATTGCAGTATGGAGTCAGCATGACTACAGTGGGGTGAGGTGTGAGGGTGAGGGGTGAGGGGTGAGGAGTGAGGGGTGAGGGGTGAGGTGTGAGTGGTGAGGTGTGAGGGGTGAGGGGTGAGGGGTGAGGGGTCATTTGAGGGATAATTACCAAGTTATAATGTTAGTGACGCTCCACACTCGAGGCGCTATTCCAATTATTCTTGCTAAATTATTGTGGAATATAAGATTTTTAAACATATATTAAGATTTTTGGGTTGCAGGTCATGTATACCTGGTCAGTATGACCTGAGCAACAATCCTAATTCATAGGTATTATATGGCATTTGTATTTAAGTGATAGCAGCAATAAAATTTGTCAATGTACATATCCTAAAAATGTTTATCATATACATGGTACATGGTTGCCCTTAATACCCATTTCCACTTATACACTTCGATCATGTCTGCCTCATTCTTCGTCTTACAAGTGAATGTAATTTAAGGGTCTTCAATCTTTCTTCTAATGCTATGAATTAATTTTATCATTCGTCGCTGAATGTTTTCTAACGAATTTATATCCATTCTGTAAAATGGAGACCAGAATTGAGCTGCATAATCTAGGTGAGGCCTTACTAATGATGTATAAAGCTGTATGATGACAAGACATCACTGTTGTCACTGTGAGACATCACTGTTGTCACTGTGAGACATCACTGTTGTCACTGTGAGACATCACTGTTGTCACTGTGAGACATCACTGTTGTCACTGTGAGACATCACTGTTGTCACTGTGAGACATCACTGTTGTCACTGTGAGACATCACTGTTGTCACTGTGAGACATCACTGTTGTCACTGTGAGACATCACTGTTGTCACTGTGAGACATCACTGTTGTCACTGTGAGACATCACTGTTGTCACTGTGAGACATCACTGTTGTCACTGTGAGACATCACTGTTGTCACTGTGAGACATCACTGTTGTCACTGTGAGACATCACTGTTGTCACTGTGAGACATCACTGTTGTCACTGTGAGACATCACTGTTGTCACTGTGAGACATCACTGTTGTCACTGTGAGACATCACTGTTGTCACTGTGAGACATCACTGTTGTCACTGTGAGACATCACTGTTGTCACTGTGAGACATCACTGTTGTCACTGTGAGACATCACTGTTGTCACTGTGAGACATCACTGTTGTCACTGTGAGACATCACTGTTGTCACTGTGAGACATCACTGTTGTCACTGTGAGACATCACTGTTGTCACTGTGAGACATCAATCTCTTAATTATATTTGTTGGACAACAACTTCACCTCTAAGCTTTTTAGCACTCAGCTCTCTTCACTGTCTTGTTTTTTAAACATAAATCTGTTTATTAACTCTGAAGGGACACAACCCTCTTTACTATGTATATGGATCATCACTATCTCACTATCATTATCTAATAAACTTCATTGTTAGTATAAGGTATCAGCATGCGGCTCACTTATCAAAGACTAATAACATTGTGTTTCCCCTAAGAACAGATTTGTACATGTCATGAGATGGATCGTAGGAGACCTGACTCTTCCATCATCACACTAACAAGAAGGATCGTAGGAGACCTGACTCTTCCATCATCAAACTAACAAGAAGGATCGTAGGAGTCCTGACTCTTCCATCATCACACTAACAAGAAGGATCGTAGGAGTCCTGACTCTTCCATCATCACACTAACAAGAAGGATCGTAGGAGTCCTGACTCTTCCATCATCACACTAACAAGAAGGATCGTAGGAGTCCTGACTCTTCCATCATCACACTAACATGATGGATCGTAGGAGTCCTGACTCTTCCATCATCACACTAACAAGAAGGATCGTAGGAGTCCTGACTCTTCCATCATCACACTAACATGATGGATCGTAGGAGTCCTGACTCTTCCATCATCACACTAACATGATGGATCGTAGGAGTCCTGACTCTTCCATCATCACACTAACAAGAAGGATCGTAGGAGACCTGACTCTTCCATCATCAAACTAACAAGAAGGATCGTAGGAGTCCTGACTCTTCCATCATCACACTAACAAGAAGGATCGTAGGAGTCCTGACTCTTCCATCATCACACTAACAAGAAGGATCGTAGGAGTCCTGACTCTTCCATCATCACATAACATGATGGATCGTAGGAGTCCTGACTCTTCCATCATCACACTAACAAGAAGGATCGTAGGAGTCCTGACTCTTCCATCATCACACTAACATGATGGATCGTAGGAGTCCTGACTCTTCCATCATCACACTAACATGATGGATCGTAGGAGTCCTGACTCTTCCATCATCACACTAACAAGATGGATCGTAGGAGTCCTGACTCTTCCATCATCGCACTAACATGATGGATCGTAGGAGTCCTGACTCTTCCATCATCACACTAACAAGAGGGATCGTAGGAGTCCTGACTCTTCCATCATCACACTAACAAGATGGATCGTAGGAGTCCTGACTCTTCCATCATCACACTAACATGATGGATCGTAGGAGTCCTGACTCTTCCATCATCACACTAACAAGAAGGATCGTAGGAGTCCTGACTCTTCCATCATCACACTAACAAGAAGGATCGTAGGAGTCCTGACTCTTCCATCATCACACTAACAAGAAGGATCGTAGGAGTCCTGACTCTTCTATCATCACACTAACAAGAAGGATCGTAGGAGTCCTGACTCTTCCATCATCACACTAACATGATGGATCGTAGGAGTCCTGACTCTTCCATCATCACACTAACAAGAAGGATCGTAGGAGTCCTGACTCTTCCATCATCACACTAACAAGAAGGATCGTAGGAGTCCTGACTCGTCCATCATCACACTAACAATATGGATCGTAGGAGTCCTGACTCTTCCATCATCACACTAACATGATGGATCGTAGGAGTCCTGACTCTTCCATCATCACACTAACATGAAGGATCGTAGGAGTCCTGACTCTTCCATCATCACACTAACATGATGGATCGTAGGAGTCCTGACTCTTCCATCATCACACTAACATGATGGATCGTAGGAGTCCTGACTCTTCCATCATCAAACTAACAAGAAGGATCGTAGGAGTCCTGACTCTTCCTTTATGCCTTCGCCTGTATATCATTTTCTACTTTCACTTGTAATTCGTGTTACGCCATCACCTGTATGTGTGTGTGTGTGTGTGTGTTAGTTACCATTTTGTCCTAGGCACATGTCGATTAGACACTAGGCCTGTTATATGTGTGTGTGTGTATGTGTGTTTGTGTGTAAGGAAACACTTCGAAATGTTTCGGCCCCGCCGGGAATTGAACCCGGGCCCTCCGTGTGTGTGTATGTGTGTGTGTGTGTACTCACCTAATTGTGGTTGCAGGGGTCGAGACTCAGCTCCTGGCCCCGCCTCTTCGCTGTCCGCTACTGGGTCTCTGTTCTCCCTGCTCCATGAGCTTTATCATACCTTGTCGTAAAACTGTGTGTGTGTGTGTGTGTATTTGAATGGAAGTTCATAAAAAGAATGAAAGTTAATATAAAAAGAATGAGGGACTGATTACCTCAAACTTGTGATCTTCTCACTTCTTCTTCACCATTGTTACAGTTTCCATGGAGGGAAAAAATAAACTGGCACACGAACACACATCCGTACACAATAAAACGTTCACACACGCAATTACACAGCTATGTAAGTGAAAATAAAACAAAACTTGAACACATTATGAAATATAAGGAGGTCTAAGATTTTCAGTTAGTAACCTCTGCCTGGTGGGTGAGTTGGGTGGCAGCTTGGTCTCGTCTAGCTGGTCTACTGTTCTGGTCTACTGTTCTGGTCTACTGTTCCAGCTGTCTTGGTGGGTGTAATTACATGACGCAGTTTTCAGTGTGTCCCCTCGTGTAATTCCACCCACCTGGACAGTCTTTAGTAGACCAGCTAGACAAGACCAAGTTCCCATCCAGCAAGGTCACTGGGCAGGGGCCAAACACTGCTAACCTTAGGGAAGTGGGGAACCACTGACCTGGGAATAACAAGTGCAGAACCTGGGGAAGTGAAGAAGGAAGTTCATCTGAGGGGACACAGATGAACTTCTGGAGACACGGAACTAGGTGAAGCACCAAAACAACTGGAAATGTGGAGTGTGGAAGGGTTGACATCCGGGGGCCCACGGATAGAGACCTGGAAATATGATCCAGAAGGTAAGCAGAGATAAGGCAAGAGAAAGAGGGGCGTACCTTGGAAAACAGGGAACACAGGTGGACTCCTGTACACATGGACCTGAGGGAAGCCCAAGGATGGTAGAGAGGGGAGGGGGACTTTAAAGACGAACCACTGGCCTCTACGTGGCAGGGTCTGGTAACTCCGAGGCTGACAGTGGTCTCTAACTTTTCTCATAAATAATAATAATAATAATAATAATAATAGATGTATGGAAGCATTTATGTTTTAGTCCCAGGATGGTTGAAAAGTGGAATGATTTGGTCGAGACATGACTGGTTCAGCACCTATTGTTCTGAAGGTGATGCTAATACAATTTGGTGAAAATACAATTCGGTATGTACGTATACACACACACACACACACACACAGCAACAAGGGGACACAGTTGGAAGTTGAAGACTCAGATGAATCACAGAGATGTTAGGAAGTATTTCTTCAGTCACAGAGTGGTCGGGAAGTGGAATAGTTTGGGAAGCGATGTAATGGAGGCAGGTTCCATACATAGCTTTAAGAAGAGGTATGCTAAAGCTCATGGCGCAGGGAGAGTGACCCAGTAGCGGCCAGTGAAGAGGCGGGCCCATGAGCTATGACTCGACCCCTGCAACCACAACTAGGTGAGTACACACACACACACACTCGAGGACCAGGCAGAACTACATAGGGATCTGGACAGGCTACAGGCCTGGTCCAACAACTGGCTTCTCGAATTTAACCCTGCCAAATGTAAAGTCATGAAGATCAGGGAAGAGCAAAGAAGACCGCAGACAGAGTATATGCTAGGTGGCCAAAGACTGCAAATCCCACTCAAGGAAAAGGATCTTGGGGTGAGTATAATACCGAGCATGTCTCCGGAAGCACACATTCAACCAGATAACTGCTGCAGCATATGGGCGCCTGGTAAACCTGAGAATAGCTTTCCGATACCTCAGAAAGGAATCGTTAAAGACTCTGTAAAAACGTGCTAAGTCAGGCCCGATCCCTGGAGCCATATCCCCCAAATGGGCACCTAGTTTGGAACCCCGCCTGGCCAAGCACGTCAAGAAATTAGAGAAAGTGCAAAGGTTTGCAACAAGTTAGTTCCAGAGCTAAGGGAATTTGTCCTACGAAGAAAGGTTAAGGAAATCGGCCCGACGACACTAGAGGACAGGAGGGTTAGGGGAGACATGATAACGACATACAAAATACTGCGATGAATTAACAAGGTGGACAGATACAGGATGTTCCAAAGATGGGACACAGAATCAAGGGGTCACAATTAGAAATTGAAGACTCAGATGAGTCAAAGGGATGTTAGGAAGTATTATTTTAGTCATAGAGTTGTCAGGAAGTGGAATAGTCTGGCAAGCGACGTAGTGGAGGGAGGAACCATGCGTAGTTTTAAGATGAGGTTTGATAAAGCTCATGGAGCAGGGACAGAGTGGACCTAGTAGCGATCAATTAAGAGGCCAGGAGCTATGTATCGACTGCTGTAACCACAAGACAGTGGTTGCAGGAGTCGATACACACACACACACACACACACAGATTGGAAAATAGTCCCAAGATAAAGGAGTCAGATACCTGACAGAGTGAGCCAGGAACAGGATGTGGCAGATGATATGGTTATTGAATAGTTAACAATGTGAGAGAGATGACATCAGGGTCAGACTGTTGATTTAGGGAACTTGAGAGCCAATGAGATGAGGGAAGAGTAAGAGTGATGACATAAGGACGAGGAAGATGACACCCAGAAGACGAGAACAAGTGTCAATATAGACATTAAACGTAGATTTCGGGTAAAGGTGAAAGATGTCTCCCAAGATGGTAAATTATAGTTTCTTGCTGATGACATCTAGAGTTTTTTGTGTATTAATAAAAATTTTGAGATAAATTTAGAGAAGTATTATTTAAAACTGCAAAGACATAGTTTAAACTGCCATAGCTACTGAAACATTTTACAGAAATTATGACAGAATAATTGTATGATATTATTTTAGTATCTTCTCGTTTCTAAAGAGACAAGTGAAGCTTGAGTGTCAACCTTCACTCTGGTACAGTTCACAACAGTCACTCATAGTGTCAGAAAGACACAACAGCCACTCATAGTGTCAGAAAGACACAACAGTCACTCATAGTGTCAGAAAGACACAACAGCCACTCATAGTGTCAGAAAGACACAACAGCCACTCATAGTGTCAGAAAGACACAACAGCCACTCATAGTGTCAGAAGACACAACAGCCACTCATAGTGTCAGAAGACACAACAGCCACTCATAGTGTCAGAAAGACACAACAGCCACTCATAGTGTCAGGAAGACACAACAGCCACTCATAGTGTCAGAAAGACACAACAGCCACTCATAGTGTCAGAAAGACACAACAGCCACTCATAGTGTCAGAAAGACACAACAGCCACTCATAGTGTCAAAAGATACAACACACTCATAGTGTCAGAAAGACACAACAGCCACTCATAGTGTCAGAGAAGACACAACAGCACTCATAGTGTCAGAAAGACACAACAGCCACTCATAGTGTCAGAAAGACACAACAGCCACTCATAGTGTCAGAGAAGACACACAGCTCTATAGTGTCAGAAAGACACAATCAGCCACTCATAGTGTCAGAAGACAACAGCATCATTAGTGTCAGAAAGACACAACAGCCACTCATAGTGTCAGAAAGACACAAAGCCACTCATAGTGTCAGAAGACACAACAGCACTCATAGTGTCAGAAGAACAAGCAGCCACTCATAGTGTCAGAAGAACAACAGCCATCATAGTGTCAGAAGACACAACAGCCACTCATAGTGTCAGAAAGACACAACAGCCACTCATAGTGTCAGAAAGACACAACAGCCACTCATAGTGTCAGAAGATAGAAAGAATTTAACAGCCACTATAAGACGTAGTAGATAAGTGTACAAACAGCCATATAGTGTCAGAAGATAAACAGCATCTCATAGGTCAGGAAAGACACAACAGCATATAGTGTCAGAGAAGATATGTCAAGAGCTACATCTCATAGTGTCAGAAAGACACAACAGCCAACTCTAGTGTCAGAAAGAGACACACCACTCATGATTGTCAGAGAAGACACAGCAGCACTCATTAGTGTCAGAAGTAGAAACAGCACTCATAGTGTCAGAAAGGACACAGAAGCATCATATGTCAGAAAGACACGACAGCCAGTCATAGTGTCAGAAGGACAACAAAGCCACTATAGTGTAGAAAGAACAATTGCACTATAGTGTAGAAGAACTAAACGATGTCACTGCAGTATGTGTAGAAGAACTGATTGTCCAATCATAAGTGTAGATAGAACGATTGTCACAGAAGCCATATATGATAGAACGTGATTGTCAAAGTAAATATTATGTAGAAGTATTCAGATCAGTAGTGTAGATAGAACTGTATTGTCAGATAGTAGTGTATGATAGAACTGTGATTGTCAGAAGTAGTAATGTGTATGATAGAACTGTGATTGTCAAAGTAGTAATGTATGATAGAAACTGTGATTGTCAGAGTAGTAATATGTGTCATGATAGAGAACTGTGATTGTCAGAGATAGTATGTATGATAGAACTGATTGTCAGAGTAGGTAATGTGTATGATAGAACTGTGTTGTCAGAGTAGGTAATGTGTATGATAGAACTGTGATTGTCAGAGTAGAGTAATGTGTATGATAGAACTGTGATTGTCAAGTAGGTAATGGTATGATAGAACTGTGATTGTCAGAGTAGGTAATGTGTATGATAGAACTGTGATTGTCAGAGTAGTAATGTTATGATAGAACTGTGATTGTCAAGTAGTAATGTGTATGATAGAACTGTGATTGTCAAGTAGGTAATGTGTATGATAGAACTGTGATTGTCAGAGTAGGTAATGTGTATGATAGAACTGTGATTGTCAGAGTAGGTAATGTGTATGATAGAACTGTGATTGTCAGAGTAGTAATGTGTATGATAGAACTGTGATTGTCAGAGTAGGTAATGTGTATGATAGAACTGTGATTGTCAGAGTAGGTAATGTGTATGATAGAACTGTGATTGTCAGAGTAGGTAATGTGTATGATAGAACTGTGATGTCAGAGGTAATGTATGATAGAACTGTGATTGTCAGGTAGAGTAATGTGTATGATAGAACTGTGATTGTCAGAGTAGGTAATGGTATGATAGAACTGTGATTGTCAGAGTAGGTAATGTGTATGATAGAACTGTGATTGTCAAGTAGGTAAGTGTATGATAGAACTGTGATTGTCAGAGTAGGTAATGTGTATGATAGAACTGTGATTGTCAGAGTAGGTAAGTGTATGATAGAACTGTGATTGTCAGAGTAGTATGTGTATGATAGAACTGTGATTGTCAGAGTAGGTAATGTGTATGATAGAACTGTGATTGTCAAGTAGTAGAGTAATGTGTATGATAGAACTGTGATTGTCAGAGTAGGTAATGTGTATGATAGAACTGTGATTGTCAGAGTAGGTAATGTGTATGATAGAACTGTGATTGTCAGAGTAGGTAATGTGTATGATAGAACTGTGATTGTCAGAGTAGGTAATGTGTATGATAGAACTGTGATTGTCAGAGTAGGTAATGTGTATGATAGAACTGTGATTGTCAGAGTAGGTAATGTGTATGATAGAACTGTGATTGTCAGAGTAGGTAATGTGTATGATAGAACTGTGATTGTCAGAGTAGGTAATGTGTATGATAAACTGTGATTGTCAGAGTAGGTAATGTGTATGATAGAACTGTGATTGTCAGAGTAGGTAATGTGTATGATAGAACTGTGATTGTCAGAGTAGGTAATGTGTATGATAGAACTGTGATTGTCAGAGTAGGTAATGTGTATGATAGAACTGTGATTGTCAGAGTAGGTAATGTGTATGATAGAACTGTGATTGTCAGAGTAGGTAATGTGTATGATAGAACTGTGATTGTCAGGTAGGTAATGTGTATGATAGAACTGTGATTGTCAGAGTAGGTAAGTGTATGATAGAACTGTGATTGTCAGAGTAGGTAATGTGTATGATAGAACTGTGATTGTCAGAGTAGGTAATGTGTATGATAGAACTGTGATTGTCAGAGTAGGTAATGTGTATGATATAACTGTGATTGTCAGAGTAGGTAATGTGTATGATAGAACTGTGATTGTCAGAGTAGGTAATGTGTATGATAGAACTGTGATTGTCAGAGTAGGTAATGTGTATGATAGAACTGTGATTGTCAGAGTAGGTAATGTGTATGATAGAACTGTGATTGTCAGAGTAGGTAATGTGTATGATAGAACTGTGATTGTCGAGTAGGTAATGTGTATGATAGAACTGTGATTGTCAGAGAGGTAATGTGTAGATAGAACTGTGATTGTCAGTAGGTAATGTGTATGATAGAACTGTGATTGTCAGAGTAGGTAATGTGTATGATAGAACTGTGATTGTCAGATGGTAGTAAGTGTATGATAGAACTGTGATTGTCAGAGTAGGTAAGTGTATGATAGAACTGTGATTGTCAGAGTAGGTAAGTGTATGATAGAACTGTGATTGTCAGAGTAGGTAATGTGTATGATAGAACTGTGATTGTCAGAGTAGGTAATGTGTATGATAGAACTGTGATTGTCAGAGTAGGTAATGTGTATGATAGAACTGTGATTGTCAGAGTAGGTAATGTGTATGATAGAACTGTGATTGTCAGAGTAGGTAATGTGTATGATAGAACTGTGATTGTCAGAGTAGGTAATGTGTATGATAGAACTGTGATTGTCAGAGTAGGTAATGTGTATGATAGAACTGTGATTGTCAGTGTAGGTAATGTGTATGATAGAACTGATTTTCAGAGTAGGTAATGTGTATGATAGAACTGTGATTGTCAGAGTAGGTAATGTGTATGATAGAACTGTGATTGTCAGAGTAGGTAATGTATGATAGAACTGTATTGTCAGAGTAGGTAATATATATATATTATTTATATATATATATATATATATATATATATATATATATATATATATATATATATATATATATATATATATATATATATATTCTTATTCTCCATGGAGAAGTGTAAAATAATCTTTCCTCCGTAAGCCATGCGTGTCGTAAGAGGCGACTAAAATGCCGGGAGCAATGGGCTAAAAAAGGAAGAAGAATTTTTTTTATAAAACTGGGATGTTTGAATGTGCGTGGATGTAGTACGGATGATAAGAAAGAGATGATTGCTGATGTTATGGATGAAAAGAAGTTGGATGTCCTGGCCCTAAGTGAAACAAAGCTGAAGGGGGTAGGTGAGTTTCAGTGGGGAGAAATAAATGGGATTTAGTCAGGAGAATCTGAGAGAGTTAGAGCTAAGGAAGGGGTAGCAATAATGTTGAAGGATCAGTTATGGAAGGAGAAGAGGAAATATAAATGTGTAAATTCAATGATTATGTGGATTAAAATAAGGGTCGGATGTGAAAAGTGTGGTAGGGGACCTAAATGCTAAAGTAGGAGAAACATTTAGAGAGGGTGTGGTAGGTAAGTTTGGGGTGCCCAGGTGTAAATGATAATGGGAGCCCTTTGATTGAACTTTGTATAGAAAAGGGTTTAGTTATGGGTAATACATATTTTAAGAAAAAGAGGATAATTAAGTATACAAGATATGATGTAGGGCGTAATAACAGTAATTTGTTGGACTACGTATTGGTAGATAAAAGACTGTTGAGTAGACCTCAGGATGTACAAGTTTATAGAGGGGCCACAGATATATCAGATCACGTTTTAGTTGTAGCTACAGTGAGAGTTAAAGGTAGATGGGATACAAGGAAAATAGAAGCAACAAGTAAGAGAGAGTTGAAGGTTTATAAACTAAAAGAGGAGGCAGTTAGGGTAAGATGTAAAAAAACTATTGGAGGATAGATGGGCTAGTGAGAGTATAGGCAACGGGGTTGAAGATGTATGGGGTAGGTTTAAGAATGTAGTGTTAGAGTGTTCAGCAGAAGTTGGTGGTAATAGGAAAGTGGGTGTGGAAGGGAAGAAGAGCGATTGGTGGAATGATGATGCATATGAGAGGTTTTTACAAAGTAGAAGTTATGCAAAGATGGAAGAGTATATGGAAAGAAAAAGAGAGGTTAAGAGAGTGGTGGAGCAATGTAAAAAGAGAGCAAATGAGAGAGTGGGTGAGATGTTATCAACGAATTTTGTTGAAAATAAGAAAAAGTTTTGGAGAGAGATTAATAAGTTGAGGAAGCCTAGGGAACGAATGGATTTGACAGATAAAAATAGGAGAGGAGAGTTATTAAATGGAGAGTTAGAGGTATCGGGAAGATGGAGGGAATATTTTGAGGAATTGTTAAATGTTGATGAAGATAAGGAAGCTGTGGTTTCGTGCATATGACAAGGGGGAATAACATCTTGTAGGAGTGAGGAAGAGCCAGTTGTGAGTGTGGAGGAAGTTCGTGGGGCAGTGGGTAAAACGAAATGGGGTAAGGCAGCTGGGATTGATAGGATAAAGATAGAAATGTTAAAAGCAGGTGGATATATAGTTTTAGAGTGGTTGGTGTTATTATTTAATAAATGTATTGAAGAGGGTAAGGTACCTAGGGATTGGCAGAGAGTGTGTATTGTTCCTTTGTATAAAAGCAAAGGGGACAAAAGAGAGTGCAAAAATTATAGGGGAATAAGTCTGTTGAGTGTACCTGGTAAAGTGTATGGTAGAGTTATTATTGAAAGAATTAAGAGCAAGACAGAGAGTAGGATAGCAGATGAACAAGGAGGTTTTCGGAAAGGTAGGGGGTGTGTAAACCAAGTGTTTACAGTGAAACATATAGCTGAACAGTATTTAGATAAGGGTAAAGAGGTTTTTGTGGCATTTATGGATTTGGAAAAGGCGTATGACAGGGTTGATAGGGGGGCAATGTGGCAGATATTGCAGGTGTATGGAATAGGAGGTAGGTTACTGAAAGCAGTGAAGAGTTTATACGAGGATAGTGAGGCTCAGGTTAGTGTATGTAGGAGAGATTATTTCCCAGTAAAAGTAGGCCTTAGACAAGGATGTGTGATATCACCGTGGTTGTTCAATATATATATAGATGGGGTTGTAAGAGAAGTAAATGCTCGGGTGTTGGCAAAAGGTGTGGGGTTAAAATATAAAGAAACGTACACAAAGTGGGAGTTGTCACAGTTGCTCTTTGCTGATGACACTGTGCTTTTGGGGGATTCTGAAGAGAAGTTGAAGAGGTTGGTGGATGAGTTTGGTAGGGTAAGTAAAAGAAGGGGAAATTAAAAGTGAATATAGGAAAGAGTAAGGTGATGAAGATAACAAAAAGATTAGGTGAGAGGTTGGAGAGAGGGGGTAAAGGAGGTTTTGTGTGCGAGGGGCTTGGACTTCCAGCAAGCATGCATGAGCTTATTTGATAGGAGTGAATGGAGATAAATGGTTTTTAATACCTGATGTGCTGTTGGAGTGGAAGCAAAGTAACATTTATGAAAGGAGTCAGGGAAACCGGCAAACCGGACTTGAGTCCTGGAGATGGGAAGTACAGTGCCGGTACTCTGAAGGAGGGATGTTAAATGTTGCAGTTTTTTAACTGTAGTATAAGCACGCCTCTGGTAAGACAGTGATGGAAGAAAGTTTTTCTTTTTCGGGCCACCCTGTCTTGGTGGGAAACGGCCGATGTATTAATAAAATATATATATATATATATAAATATATATAATATATACTTTCGTACATTCCCTTCTTTGCCTCCATGGATAACGGTTTTTGTCTCCACAGATACCTCAACGCACCACTCACCTTTTTTCCTTCATCAATTCTATGGTTAACCTCATCCTTCTTAAACCCATCTGCTAACAAGTCAACTCCCAAATATCTGAAAACATTTACTTCTTCCATAATTCCTCTCTCCAATGTGATATCCAATTTTTCTTTATTTAAATCCTTTGATACCCTCATCACCTTACTCTTATCTATGTTCACTTTCAACTTTCTACTTTTACACACCCTCCCAAACTCGTCCACTAACCTTTGCAACTTTTCTTTAGAATCTCCCATAAACACAGTATCATCAGAGTCAACTCCCATTTTGCATTTAATTCCCCATAATTTAATCCCACCCCTCTCCCCAACACCCTAGCATTTACTTCTTTTACAACCCATCTATAAATATATTAAACAACCATGGTGACATTACACATCTCTGTCTAAAACCTACTTTTACCAGGAAGTAATCTTCCTCTCTCCTACACACCCTAACCTGAGCCTCACTATCCTCATAAAAACTCTTTACAACCTTCAGTAACTTACTACCTATTCCATACACTTGCAACATTTGCCACATTGCTCCCCTATCCACTCTATCATATGCCTTTTCTAAATCCATAAATGCAATGAAACCTTCCCTACCTTTATCTAAATACTGTTCACATATATGCTTCACTGTAAACACTTGATCTACACATCCCCTACCCACTCTAAATCCTCCTTGCTATATCTGCAATCCTACTCTCTGTTTTACCTCTAATTCTTTCAATAATAACCCTGCCATACACTTTACCTGGTATACTCAGTAAACTTATTCCCCTATAATTCTTGCAATCTCTTTTATCTCCCTTCCTTTTATACAAAGGAACTATACATGCTCTTTGCCAATCCCTAGGTACCTTTCTCTCTTTCATACATATATTAAACAAAAATACTAACCACTCCAACACTATATCCCCCCTGCTTTTAATATTTATGTCATGATCCCATCATTTCTAGCTGCTTTACCCCGTTTCATTATACATAGTACCTCACGCACCTTCCCTAAGCGATGTTATACCTCCCTGGCCAGTACATAAAATTACCGCCTCCCTTTTATCATCGACATTTAAAAGTTCCTCAAAATATTCCCGCCATCTACCAAATACTTCCACCTCCTCATCTACGAACTCCCCTATTCTGTTTTTAACTGACAAATCCATTCGTTCCCTAAGCTTTCTTGTTTATCTCACTCCAAAAAAATTTCTTGTTTTCAGCAAGATTTCTTGACAGAGCCTCTCCCACTCTTTCATCTGCTCTCCTTTTGCACTCTCTTCACCTTTCTTTTACTCTCCATATACTCTGCTCTTCTATTAACACTTCTGTTTTGTAAAAACCTCTCATAAGCTACCTTTTTCTCTTTTATCACACCCTTTACTTCATCATTCCACCACTTACTCCTCTTTTCTCCTGCACCCACCCTCCTATAGCCACAAACTTCTGCCCCACATTCTAATACTGCATTTTTAAAACTATCCCAACTCTCTTTAACCCCCCTCCCCCAATACGCATACTTGCACTATCCCACCTTTCTGCCAATAGTTGCTTATATCTCAGCCTAAATTCCTCCTCCCTTAGTTTATACACTTTTCCCTCTCTCTTACTTGCTGTTGCCTTTTTCTTTTTGTCCCATCTACCTTTTACTCTAACTGTAGCTACAACTAAATAATGATCCGATATATTCGTTGCCCCTCTATAAACATGTACATCCTGAAGCCTACCCATCAACCTTTTATCCACCAATACATAATCTAACAAACTACTTTCATTACGTGCTATATCTTATTACTTATTACCAAACCTCTTTCTACACAAAGCTCAATTAACGGTTCTCCATTTACATTTACCCCTGGCACCCCAAATTTACCTACTACTCCCTCCACAACAATTTTACCCACTTTAGCATTGAGATCACCAACCACAAGTACTCTCTCACTTGGTTCAAAACTCCCCACGCACTCACTCAATATTTCCCAAAATCTCTCTCCTCTACACTTCTCTCTTCTCCAGGTGCATAAACACTTAATATAACCCACTTTTCACATCCATCCTTTATTTTACTCCACATAATCCTTGAATTTATACATTTATAATCCCTCTTTACCTGCCATAACTGATTATTCAACATTATTGCCACTCCTTCTTTAGCTCTAACTCTATTTGAAACCCCTGACCTAATCCCATTTATTTCTCCCCACTGAAACTCTCCTACCCCCTTCATCTTTTTCTCACTTAAGGCCAGGACATCCAGCTTCTTTTCATTCATAACATCTACAATCATCTCTTTCTTATCATTAGCACAACATCCACGCACATTCAAACATCCCACTTTGACGGTTTTCTTCTTTTTCTTTTTAGTAAATCTATACAGGAAAAGGGGTTACTAGCCCATTGTTCCCTGCATTTTAGTTGACTTTTACAACACGTGTGTGTGTGTGTGTGCAAACGTTTTTCAGTCAAAAGAAACAGCACAAGGGTTTCCTGACGCGAGTCTTTGTCATATTAAGACCCGCCACTGGAGCTTTTAGTCATCTGACCGAGACCTTTTCCTGGCTCACCAATTCACTTCTTTGACAATTTAAAATTAGTTTATTGTGTCTGTCTATTATTTGTATTTGTATTGTGAAGGATGATAAGTGTAGATGAGAGTGAGAGAAAGAGATCCTGGGAGACAGGAATACCAATATGGGAGACACTGTTGTGAAAGATGTAGCAGTTAAATAATCTCATAGCACAGAGTGGGTGGACCACACATGCGAATCCGGAGTTTGTTATGAACCTGTCTAGCAAGGATCTAGCAGTGATCAACAGGCAGCACTAGGGTTTGGATTAAGCTTTGCGCCCTCAACTAATGACGTTAATTACGTAGACTTAGCAAAATCGTTTTGCATGCCGGAAAAACACGGTGACTTGGCCCCTGATACATTTAATATATGCAAAGGTATGGTATATGGAACATTACTCCAGCCAGTGCTACACAGTTGCCCATTAAGATTTACAAAAGCTTACAAATACCTCAATAATGATCAGACTCTGCACCTCTCAAGAGGTGATAAATCTAAGGTAGCTGTTATTCTGGACAAAACTAAATATTTAGGGAAAATGAGAACCATTTATTGAGTGATAATGAAACGTAAGAACCATGCAATAGAATACGATTTTAGCACATTTTTCTACACTTTTTAAAGTTTCATGTATTTTTTGATAAATAATATGAAATATTAGATTTTTAAAAAAATATGTAAATAATTTATATATATGCAAAAATAGTATAAAACATTATCTAATTGCATTTTTTGACGATTCAAGGCATTTTCATGGATTATCTGCAAAACTGTTTTTTTTAGATAAAATATAACTATGAGTAAGCCTCCTCAAAAAAATAATAAAATTTTGCTTATTTTTCCCATAAATTTCAATTGCAGTAGAAATTATATTTAAAAGTTTGATAATGTAAGTATTTTAGCTAAAAAATGAGTTTTGTCAGATTAATCAAACTGCTCTAAAACGTCGAAATATGCAACAAAATACCATTTTAGCACATTTTTCTGAGATTTTAATGTTTCATGTATTTTTTGAAAAATAGTATGAAATATTTTATAATAATATTGATTTTTATAATTTTTATAGGATTTTTAAAAATGTGTAAATAATTATAAATATTAAATGCAAAAACTTTTTGCATTTGACAATTAGGCATTTTCAAGAATTTTCTGAAAAACTATTTTTTAATAAAATATACCTATGAGTAAGCTTCCTTATATAAAATAATAAAATTTCGCTTACTTTTCCCATAAATTTCAATTGCAGTAGAAATTCTATTTTAAAGTTTGATAATCTAAGTATTTTAGCTAAAAAATGAGTTTTATCAGAAAAGCACTCAAACCGCTCTAAAACGTCGAAATATGCAATAAAATACCATTTTACACATTTTTCTGAGTTTTAATGTTTCATGTATTTTTGAAAAATAATATAAAATATTCTATAATAATATTGATTTTTATAGATTTTTATTGGATTTTTCAAAATTAATTAAATATAAATGTTAAAATGTTATAAATGTTTTATTATTGACATTCAGGCATTTCAAGATTTGCTATTTAGATAAAATACCTATTGCTTCTCAAAAAAAAAAAACATAATTTCTTGACTTTTCCTAAATTTCAATTGCATGTAATTTTATTTAAAAGTTTGATAATTTAGTAAAATAGTTTGGAAACCTAAACGGCTCAAAAATATATAAAATACTTTTACCAGATTTTTAATGAACTTTTAATTTATGTATATTTTGAAAATAATATTAAAATATTCTATAATAATTAATGGATTTTAAATATGAACATATATATCCATGCTATAAAACGTATTTAATTGCATTTTCAAGGATTTTCTGAAAATATTTTTTAGATAAAATATACCTATGAGTAAGCTTCCTAAAAAAAATCATAAAGTTTCTGCTTACTTTTCCCATAAATTTCAATTGTAGTAGAAATTTTATTTAAAAGTTTGATAATCTAAGTATTTTAGCTAAAAATGAGTTTTGCCAGAAAAGACTCAAACCGCTCTAAAACGTCGAAATATGCAATAAAATACGATTTTAGCACTTTTTCTGAGTTTTAATGTTTTATGTATTTTTGAAAAATAATATGAAATATTCTATAATAATATATGAATTTTATAGATTTTTAATGGATTTTTTAAAATATGTAAATAATTTTCAAAATATTAAAAATCATGCATTTTTTGACGATTCTAAGGCATTTTCAATGATTTTCTGAAAAATCTTTTTAGATAAAATAACCTATGAGTAAGCTTCCTAAAAAAATCATAAAATTTGGCTTACTTTTCCATAAATTTCAATTGCAGTAGAAATTATATTTAAAAGTGTGATAATTAGTATTTTAGCTGAAAAATTGTTTTTGAAGGAAAAAATAACTAAATTGAAATATAATAAAATACATTTTATTCCCAGTTTTAATTTTATGGATTTTTGAAAAAATATGAAATAATTAATAAAATTGATTTTATAACTTAATGGTATTTTTAAATATGTAATAAATTTAAATATTAAAGCAAACGATTTAAGGCATTTTCTAGAATTTTCTGAAAACTATTTTTTTAGTATAATATTCCATAGTAAGCTTCTAAAAGAAAATCATAAAATTTGCTTACTTTTCCCATAAATTTCAATTGCAGTAGAATTTATTTAAAAGTTGATAATCTAAGTATTTATTTTTAGCTAAAATTGAGTTGCAGAAATAAATAAATAACATTGTGTACACCTCAGTATTAACACCCCCGTGTTCCTCCTTTCTTATGTTCTTATGTTCTTATTTTAGCTAAAAAATGAATTTTGTCAGAAAAGAACTCAAACCACTCTAAAACTTCGAAATATGCAAGAAAATACCATTTTAACACATTTTTCTGAGCTTTTAAATGTTTCATGTAATTTTTTAAAAATAATATGAAATATTCTATAATAGTATTGATTTTTAAAGATTTTTTGGGGGATTTTTCAAAAATATGTAAATAACATATAAATATCCAAAAATGCTATAAAAGGTATTTTCAAGAATTTTCTGAAAAATATTTTTTTACATAAAATATACCTATGAGTAAACTTCCAAAAAAAAAAAATCATAAAATTTCGCTTACTTTTCCCATAAATTACAATTGTAGTAGAAATTCTATTTAAAAGTTTGATAATCTAAGTATTTTAGCTAAAAATGAGTTTTGTCAGAAAAGCACTAAACATTTAAAACGTCGAAATATGCAATAAAATACCATTTTAGCACTTTTTCTGAGATTTTAATGTTTCATGTATTTTTTGAAAAATAATATGAAATATTCTATAATAATATCAATTTTTATAATTTTTTATTAGGATTTTTTAAAAATACGTAAATATTTTATAACTATTATAAATATGCAATAAAATACCATTTTAGTACATTTTCTGAGCTTTTTAATGTTTCATGTATTTTTCGAAATAATATGAAATATTCTATAAAATATATATTTTTATAGATTTTTAAGGGGATTTTATATATATGTAAATAAATAATAAATATTAAAATGCTATAAAACTTGATTTTATTGATTTTGACATTTAAGGCTTTTCAAGATTTTCTGATAAAGTATTTTTAGATAAAATAAACCTATGAGTGCTTCCTAAAAGAAAATCATAAAATTTGTTACTTTTCCATAAATTTAATTGAGTAGAAATTTTATTTAAAGTGTGATAATTAAGTATTTTAGTAAAAATGTAGTTTTGCCAGAAAAGCACTCAAACCCCTAAAACGTGAAATATGCAAAAAATACGATTTTAGCACGTTTTTCTTAGCTTTTAATGTTTATGTATTTTGAAAATATATGAAATATGTATAATAATATAGAATTTTATAGTTTTTTAATGGGATTTTTTAAGAATATGTAAATAAATAAAAAATATTCAAAAATGCTACAAAACTTCATTATATTTTTTTTGACATTTAAGGCATTTTCAATGATTTTCTGAAAAAGTATTTTTTTTAGATAAAATTAACCTATAGTAAGTTTCCTAAAAGAAAATCATAAAATTTGGCTTACTTTTCCCATAAATTTCAATTGAGTAGAAATTCTATTTAAAGTGTAATAAATATATTTTAGTTTAAAATGAGTTTTTGAAAATAATAATAACTATTGTATAATAATATCGATTTTTATAGTTTTTTTAATGGGATTTTTAAAAAATATGTAAATAATTAAAAAAAAAAATGCTATACCACTTGATTTTATTGTATTTTTGACGATTTAAGGCATTTTCAAGGATTTTCTGAAAAACTATTTTTAGATAAAATACACCTATGAGTAAGCTTTAAAAGAAAAATCATAAAATTTTGCTTACTTTTCCCATAAATTTCAATTGCATAGAAATTTTATTTAAAAGTGTGATAATCAAATATTTTTAGTAAAAATGAGTTTTGCCAGAAATAAAATAAAATAACATTTTATCACATAACATTTTATCAC
>WNWK01028699.1:0-25121 GCA_009830355.1 Cherax destructor | reverse complement strand
TAAAAATAAAAAAAGAATAAAAAAGGGGGAACGTGGAGGAATAGGTCCTAGGAGGAATGAAAGGAGCGCAAATCCCCTCCGTGCCCAAGAGGACCTCAACACCGCAAGTAGTGCAGATGCTGCATGGAACCCGTGCCATACCCTACCCTTCATGCCAGTAAACCAGCAATCCGGGATAGCACCTCACATCCACCGAGCCATCTCGGCGGACAAAGAGAGGGCGGCCGGATATCCGCCACAAGCATACCGCCTTCGGCCACCACCCCGGAATCCGAAAGGTGGCCTCCAGAGATACACCGTCGCCCAAAGATACCCAAAGCCACCCCCGGGTGACCGGAGAGGGATCGGGACATCCCCAGGCGATCCAGATTCCACGGCAAACTACACCACCGCCAAGGACCTCAACGGAATGGGATGGACTACGATACCCTTCCCCCTACCTAGGAACTAGAATGCCTGAGGAGAGAAGCTCCCAGGGTAAAACTGGGAAGGAAATAAGGGAGGGATGAGGAGGAGGAGGAGGAGGAAAGGGAAAAAGGGGAGGATGGGGAAGATGGGAAAAGGGAGGGGGATTGGGGGTATGGTTCGGTCTGAGGAAGAAGACCAAAAGGTCCAATTCCTCAGACCGATAGCCTCTTTACCTCGTCAAGGAGCCCCCCTTAAAGAGGATGGGACTGAGAGCTCCTCCCTGTGGTGTACCTAGGGACATTTCTTTAGACTCACTTCTAAAGCCTTGGTAGAGGACAGAGGATACTCTGTTTGACAGGTATCCTATTATCCAGCAGAGTAGGGTACCACCAATATTCATTTTGACTAGTTATTGTAGTATAACAGTTCTGTTTGTGATATCAAATTCAGATTTTAGATCAAGAAATGTGGTAAAACTAGTAGAGGTGTGTGTGGTGAGAAAGGTGGAGATACAATTCTGCACACTCTTACCTTTCATGAACCCATAGAGGGAGGGGGAGAGTTGGTGTCTGATTCTATAGTACAGTCTGTTAAGTATTATTCTTTCAAAATTTTTACAAAGACAGCTAGTTAAGGAGATCGGTCTAAATGTATCAGGCTGTTGGGGCTTAGGGATAGGCACAATGAGACTATTGGTCCAGGAAGAAGGAAGAACTCCCTCAATGTAACTGGTATTATACAGTGCCAACAAGGGATTATCTGAGAATATCATAGGTTATACCATCCTCTCCAGGAGCAGTTGATCGACCTTTAGTTAATGCGTTATCTAATTCATACTCGGTGAAAAGGCAATCACACTCATCAATATTTTCGCTCATAAAATTAATCAGTTTCAACATTTCTTCAGAAGCACTCTCTAAGTTTTCTCTAATATGAGATGGCAGGTTTTCATGCCTGGAGATTTTGGCAGAAATGAATATGCACAGGTACGAAGTGAGTCCCAAAGACAGTACGAGAATGACATAGCAGCGAAAGCCAAATCTGACCCAAAACTGTTGTACAGCCACATCAGGAGAACAACAGTCAAGGACCAGGTGATCAAGTTGAGGAAGGAAGGGGTGGAGGTCACAAGAAATGACCGTGAAGTGTGTGAGGAGCTCAACATGAGACTCAAAGAGGTGTTCACAGAGGAGATAGAAGGGCCTCCAGAAAGGGGAGAGGTAGGGTACACCATCAGGTACTGAACACAATACACACAACTGAGGAGGAAGTGAAGAGGCTACTAAGCGAGCTAGATACCTCAAAGGCGATGGGGCCAGATAACATCTCTCCATGGGTCCTGAGAGAGGAAACAGAGGAGCTATGTGTACCCCTAACAACAATCTTCAACACATCTATCGAAACAGGGCAGCTACCTGAGGTATGTAAAACAGCAAATGTAGTTCCAATTTTTAAAAGAGGAGACAGGAACGTAGCACTAAACTACAGACCAGTGTCACTGATATGTATAGTATGCAAGGTCATGGAGAAGATAGTGAGGAAAAGAGTGGTGGAGCACCTATAAAGGAATGAGCTTATCAACGACGGCCAACACGGTTTCAAGGACGGGAAATCCTGTGTCACAAACCTACTGGAGTTCTATGACAGGGTGACAGCAGTAAGACAGATGGAGCATGATGACCTGAACGTCGGTAAGCTGGGATGGAAGAAGGGTGGGTAAGGATAGAAATATGGGAAAAGGTTGGGTAAGGGTAGGAGGAGGGAATATACAGGTGAGTGGCACGTCCACTCTGGGCGACATGTGCAGAGAAACTGCAGGCGTTGTTGGTCGGTGTGTGTGATGCTGGAGTGAGTTGTAGCAGCTGATGAGGCAGGTGTAGGTGGACTGCAGGAGGCTGGCAGGCGTCGATGGAAGAGTCCCAGAAGGCAGGCAAGGTCGAGAAGGCAGTCACATTACAGTGATGTGTTTGAGAAATCACTGAAGCGTTCCATTCACCAGCGAGGTGAACTGTCTTTGTGAGATGTGTTTTACTTTAATTAGACGTTGGAGTTTAGGATGTTGAAGATCTCTTATAATGTCGTCGAAGGTCTAGAGTGGTGTGGTATTACAGCTGAACTTGACAGTTCCATCGTGGAGATGTTGAGTAAGGTCAGTAGGCATCATTGTTGAGGGAAATTGTCGAGTAGTAAAGAATCTTACACCAAACATGGTGCATGGTGGAAGTGTTGGAGTGGAAGGGCTGGAAGATGCAGTCTCTGATTGGTTAGAGGGAGTAGGAGATGAATGCTTCTCATTGGTGGAAGGTAGTTGTGGCGAGACTGGCAGGGAGGCAGCTGATTGGTTCTCGGTAGGGGTGTGAGGTGGTGGTGAGCTCTCATTGGTTGTTGTAGGCGTGACGTCAGTATTAGCTAGTGGTGGTGGTGGAGCATCAGCTGAGTCACCAGCAGGTAAAGTAATGTCGACAATATGCTGGGAATTGTTGAGTATCACAGAAGATGGTGGAGAATCTGGAAATTTGAACTTAAGACAGATAGGGGTGGGTAGATTGCATATTCTTGGACTGTAAGAAGGCGTTTGACACAGTTCAACACAAGAGATTAGTGCAGAAGCTGGAGGACCAGGCATTGATAACAGGGAAGGCACTACAATGGATCAGGGAATACCTATCAGGAAGACAGTAGCGAGTCATGGTACGTGGCAAGGTGTCAGAGTGGGCGCTGGTGACGAGTGGGGTTCCACAGGGGTCAGTCCTAGGACTGGTGCTGTTTCTGGTATTTGTGAACGACAAGACGGAAGGAATAGACTCCAAAGTGTCTCTGTTTGCAGATGATGTGAAGTTGATGAGAAGAATTCAATCGTACGAGGACCAGGCAGAACTACAAAGGGATCTGGACAGGCTGCAAGCCTGGTCCAGTAATTGGCTCCTGGAGTTCAACCCCACCAAGTGCAAAGTCATGAAGATTGGGGAAGGGCAAAGAAGACCGCAGAGTACAGTCTAGGGAGCTAGAGACTACAAACCGTAATCAAGGAAAAAGATCTTGGGGGGAATATAACACCAGGCACATCTCCTGAGGCGCACATCAACCAAATAACTGCTGCAGCATACGGGCGCCTAGCAAACCTAAGAACAGCATTCCGACATCTTAATAAATAATTGTTCAGGATCCTGTACACTGTGTATGTTAGGCCCATACTAGAGTATGCAGCACCAGTTTGGAACCCACATCTAGCCAAGCACGTAAAGAAGCTAGAGAAAGTGCAAAGGTTTGCAACAAGACTAGCTAAGGGGTATGTCCTACGAGGAGAGGTTAAGGGAAATCAACCTGACGACACTGGAAAGCAGGAGAGATAGGGGGGACATGATAACGACATATAAGATACTGAGAGGAATTGACAAGGAGGACAGAGACAATGTTCCAGAGATGGGACACAGCAACAAGGGGACACAGTTGGAAGTTGAAGACTCAGATGAATCACAGGGATGTTAGGAAGTATTTCTTCAGTCACAGAGTGGTCGGGAAGTGGAATAGTTTTGTAAGCGATGTAGTGGAGGCAGGTTCCATACATAGTTTTAAGAAGAGGTATGATAAAGCTCATGGCGCAGGGAGAGTGACCCAGTAGCGGCCAGTCAAGAGGCGGGGCCAGGAGCATTGAATCGACCCCTGAAACAACAACTAGGTGAGAACAACTAGGTGAGTACATATAGTGGAGGCTGGAACCATACATAGTTTTAAGACAAGGTATGATAAAGCTCATGGAGCAGGGAGAGCAGAGACCCAGTAGCGGACAGCGAAGAGGCGGGGCCAGGAGCTGACTCTCGACCTCTGCAACCACAATTAGTGAGTACATACATATACACACACGCACACACACATACACAACACCAGGTGCTATAATAACAGCAGCAACACCAGGTGCTGTTGTAACAGCTGCAGCCCCACCAGGTACTGTAGTAACAACAGCAACACCACCAGGTGCTGTAGTAACAGCAGCAACACCACCAGGTGCTGTAGTAACAGCAGCAACACCACCAGGTGCTGTAGTAACAGCAGCACCACCAGGTGCTGTAGTAACAGCAGCAACACCAGGTGCTGCAGTAACAGCAGCAACACCACCAGGTGCTGTAGTAACAGCAGCAAGACCAGGTGGAAAAATAAACACATAAGGAGTATAATGTGATCCTTTATTGACAACGTTTCGCCCACGCAGTGGGCTTTATCGAGTCACAAACAGATCTACCTGAATAACAGAAACATGATTATTTATAGGATTTAGTCAGGTGGAGAATGCTGGGTCAGGTGGGGAATGCTGGGTCAGGTGGGGAATGCTGGGTCAGGTGGAGAATGCTGGGTCAGGTGGAGAATGCTGGGTCAGGTGGAGAATGCTGGGTCAGGTGGAGAATGCTGGGTCAGGTGGAGAATGCTGGGACAGGTGGAGAATGCTGCATGTGACAATCTTAAAAGTAGTGTGATAGTTACAACCTTGGGTGACATAAAAAGAGATTGGACAAGTATAAGAACATAAGAAAGGTGGAACACTGCAACAGGCATACTGGCCCATACTTGGCAGGTCCATGTCAAAACCAACCCACCAACACCAACAGTATATGGGTAGACCTTCTGCAGTGTTCCATTCTTAAGTTCTATGTGGGGAAAGGGATGAAGAAGGTTCTTGGCAATAGGTTCAGCTATGTTGTAGAAGCCGTTGTTCTGGTTGAAGTTGTTGGATATACAGATAAGTGATGATTCCAGGATTCTTCGGTATTGAGTGTTGTCTTCTCTGGCGATGAGTCTTGCGTTGCTGTAGTTGATTAAATGGTCGTGTGAATTTCGGTGTTGTACACAGGCATTTCTTGGGTCGTCAGATCTGCCTGCATACTACTTTGAAGACTGTCACATGCGGCATTCTCCACCTGACTAAATCCTATAAATACTCATGTTTCTGTTATCCAGGTAGATCTGTTTGTGACTCGATAAAGCCCACTGCGTGGGCGAAACGTTGTCAATAAAGGATCACATTATACTGCTTATGTGTTCATTTTTCCATTGTGTCGGTATTTTATACCATTTGTTTCCAGCAACACCAGGAGCTGTAGTAACAGCAACACCAGGTGCTGTACTAACAGCAGCAGCAACACCAGGTGCTTTAGTAACACCAACACCAGGTGTTGTACTAACAGCAACAGCAACTTCAGGTGCTGTAGTATGAGCAAAAACATCTGGTACTGTTGTCACAGCAACAATGCCAGGTGCTGTAGTAACAACAGCAGGTGCTGTAGTAACAACAGCAGGTGCTGTAGTAACAACAGCAGGTGCTGTAGTAACAACAGCAGGTGCTGTAGTAACAACAGCAGGTGCTGTAGTAACAACAGCAGGTGCTGTAGTAACAACAGCAGGTGCTGTAGTAACAACAGCAGGTGCTGTAGTAACAACAGCAGGTGCTGTAGTAACAACAGCAGGTGCTGTATAACAACAGCAGGTGCTGTAGTAACAACAGCAGGTGCTGTAGTAACAACAGCAGGTGCTGTAGTAACAACAGCAGGTGCTGTAGTAACAACAGCAGGTGCTGTAGTAACAACAGCAGGTGCTGTAGTAACAACAGCAGGTGCTGTAGTAACAACAGCAGGTGCTGTAGTAACAACAGCAGGTGCTGTAGTAACAACAGCAGGTGCTGTAGTAACAACAGCAGGTGCTGTAGTAACAACAGCAGGTGCTGTAGTAACAACAGCAGGTGCTGTAGTAACAACAGCAGGTGCTGTAGTAACAACAGCAGGTGCTGTAGTAACAACAGCAGGTGCTGTAGTAACAACAGCAGGTGCTGTAGTAACAACAGCAGGTGCTGTAGTAACAACAGAGGTGCTGTAGTAACAACAGCAGGTGCTGTAGTAACAACAGCAGGTGCTGTAGTAACAACAGCAGGTGCTGTAGTAACAATACCAGGTGCTGTAGCAACACCACCAGGTGCTGTAGTAACACCAGGTGCTGTAGCAACACCACCAGGTGCTGTAGTAACAATACCAGCTGCTGTAGTAACAACACCAGGGGCTGTAGTAACAACACCAGGTGCTGTAGTAACAACACCAGGTGCTGTACTAAGAACTCGAGGTGCTGTAGTAACAGCAACACCAGGTGCTTTAGTAACAGCAGCAACACCAGATGCTGTAGTAACAGCAACATCAGGTGCTGTAGTAACAACAACAACAGGTGCTGTAGTAACAGCAGCAACATCAGGTGCTGTAGTAACAGCAGCACATCAGTGCAGTAACAGCACATCAGGTGCTGTAGTAACAGCAGCAACATCAGGTGCTGTAGTAACAGCAGCAACATCAGGTGCTGCAGTAACAGCAGCAACATCAGGTGCTGTAGTAACAGCAGCAACATCAGGTGCTGTAGTAACAGCAGCAACATCAGGTGCTGTAGTAACAGCAACATCAGGTGCTGTAGTAACAGCAGCAACATCAGGTGCTGTAGTAACAGCAGCAACATCAGGTGCTGTAGTAACAGCAGCAACATCAGGTGCTGTAGTAACAGCAGCAACATCAGGTGCTGTAGTAACAGCAGCAACATCAGGTGCTGTAGTAACAGCAGCAACATCAGGTGCTGTAGTAACAACAGCAACATCAGGTGCTGTAGTAACAGCAGCAACATCAGGTGCTGTAGTAACAGCAGCAACATCAGGTGCTGTAGTAACAGCAGCAACATCAGGTGCTGTAGTAACAGCAGCAACATCAGGTGCTGTAGTAACAGCAGCAACATCAGGTGCTGTAGTAACAGCAGCAACATCAGGTGCTGTAGTAACAGCAGCAACATCAGGTGCTGTAGTAACAGCAGCAACATCAGGTGCTGTAGTAACAGCAGCAACATCAGGTGCTGTAGTAACAGCAGCAACATCAGGTGCTGTAGTAACAGCAGCAACATCAGGTGCTGTAGTAACAGCAGCAACATCAGGTGCTGTAGTAACAGCAGCAACATCAGGTGCTGTAGTAACAGCAGCAACATCAGGTGCTGTAGTAACAGCAGCAACATCAGGTGCTGTAGTAACAGCAGCAACATCAGGTGCTGTAGTAACAGCAGCAACATCAGGTGCTGTAGTAACAGCAGCAATGGCAGGTGCTGTAGTAACAGCAGCATCAGTTGCTGTAGTAACAGCAACAACACCAGATGCTGTAGTAACAGCAGCAACATCAGGTGCTGTAGTAACAGCAGCAACATCAGGTGCTGTAGTAACAGCAGCAACATCAGGTGCTGTAGTAACAGCAGCAACATCAGGTGCTGTAGTAACAGCAGCAACATCAGGTGCTGTAGTAACAGCAGCAACATCAGGTGCTGTAGTAACAGCAGCAACATCAGGTGCTGTAGTAACAGCAGCAACATCAGGTGCTGTAGTAACAGCAGCAACATCAGGTGCTGTAGTAACAGCAGCAACATCAGGTGCTGTAGTAACAGCAACAACATCAGGTACTGTAGTAACAGCAGCAACATCAGGTGCTGTAGTAACAGCAGCAACATCAGGTGCTGTAGTAACAGCAGCAACAGCAGGTGCTGTACTACATACATTGTTTCAATGTTTTATAAAACTGATCTAGTGCAGTTAGACTCACAAACATTGTTTTCTCTTATAATAAGATCATGGGAAGATACTATAGTCAGAGTGGGATAGTAAATGATGGATGCTGCAGCCGCTTCCGCCAGCGCCATCACTCGCCATATTATGGCGTATTTTATTCATTCTAGAGTATATATCATGTTTCTATGTTATTATTATTGTTTATTATGTCATATTAGATGAATTGTGACAGATAAATATGCCGTTGAGTTGGTATTTTGTCCTGCCTCCTGAGAGCAGGAATTACGCTGGAACGGATTAATGGCATTTAAATTAATTTAAATGAGGAAAATTGACTCAGCATACGAGCAGATCTGGATACGAGCAAGGTCACAAACTTGTAAGCCAAGGTTCCACTGTATATGCTTCCATCACCTGTTCTTGTAGTAGTAAGTAAAGTAAAGTAGTAGTAAGTAAAGTAGTAGTAAGTAAAGTATAGTAGTAAGTAAAGCAGTTGTAGTAGTAGAAGAGGTGAAAGGAGGTAAAGTTGCAGCAGAAGACACAATTTGAGTAGAGCAGAAAACCCAGTAAGAATCACATAGGATAGTTAAGGCATAAGGAATTAGTTGTGATCAATACTTGTTGTTAATATAGTATCACCTGGGTAATGACCAGTTGGCACATTATCAGGGTTTTGATAAAGCACTTGCTTGGACACTATGTACATGGCTCAAGGCTGAATGAAAATATTTAATAAAAATTGCAATTTAATAAATCAAACACACACTACGGAAAAAATGTTATTTGTCACAAAAGCATTTGCAAACACTGGCAGATACCTGTAAAAGATCACTCACATAAGTATACACTCTGCCATAACAACAACTGCTCTTATATAGTCTCTCAACAGACTTTGTTTACAACATGTGTGTTTGTACTTCCCTGATCCAGGTGACACCTAAGTTCCTTCCTCACACCACAATCTTATTATATATATTTTCTACCAGTGTATTCCACATGCCTGACTTGACCTCTGGTAGTACTGTGGTTCCCTCCAGGAACCAACTTGACCTCTGATAGTACAGCAGGTTCTCTAGTAAATATCTAACATTTCCAGTGTACCTTGTTGCTACTAAACCTTATAAAATGTTTCTGGACCATAACAAAGTAGCAATTGCATCTGCTCGAAAAATGACAGGATGGATAATGAGAACCTTCAAAACCAGGGATGCCAAGCCCATGTTGACACTTTACAGATCGCTTGTTCTATCTAGGCTAGAATATTGCTGCACACTAACGGCACCTTTCAAGGCGGGTGAAATTGCTGACCTTGAAAATGTGCAGAGAACCTTCACCGCACGCATAAGTGCGATAAACCACCTTAACTACTGGGAACGCTTGAAGTTCCTAAACCTGTACTCTCTAGAACGCAGGCGGGAGAGATACATTATTATATACACATGGAAAATTCTCGAGGGCTTAGTACCAAACTTGCACACAAAAATCACTCCCTACGAAAGCAAAAGACTCGGCAGGCGATGTAACATCCCCCCAATGAAGAGCAGGGGTGCCACTAGCACGTTGAGGGACAACACAATAAGTGTCAGGGGCCCAAGATTGTTCAACTACCTCCCAGCATACATCAGGGGGATTACCAACAAACCCCTGGCTGTCTTCAAGCAGGCACTGGACAGGCACCTAAAGTCGGTACCTGACCAGCCAGGCTGTGGTTCGTACGTTGGACTGCGTGCGGCCAGCAGTAACAGCCTGGTTGATCAGGCTCTGGTCCAACATGAGGCCTGGTCACGGACCGGACCGCGGGGGCGTTGACCCCTGGAATTCTCTCCAGGTAGACTCCAGGTAGCTACACAATTGGTACAATAACTCAAAACATATAATTCTAAGTTAAAAAAATAAACATACATGTACCTATTACTGTGATCTAATACTGTCTTTAATGTTTATGTAACTAACTTCTTTCTTCTTTCAACAAGTCGGCCGTTTCCCACCAAGGTGGGGTGGCCCAAAGAGAAAAACAAAAGTTTCTCTTTTTAACTTTAGTAATATATACAGGAGAAGGGGTTACTAGCCCCTTGCTCCCGGCATTTTAGTCGATTCTTACAACATGTGTGGCTTACGGAGGAAGAATTCTGTTCCACTTCCCCATGGAGATAAGAGGAAATAAGAACAAGAACTAGTAAGAAAATAGAAGAAAACCCAGAGGGGTGTGTATATGCTTGTACATGAATGTGTAGTTTGACCTAAGTGTAAGTAGAAGTAACAAGACATACCTGAAATCTTGCATGATTATGAGACAGAAAGAAGACACCAGCATTCCTACCATCATGTAAAACAATTACAGGCTTTTGGTTTACACTCACTTGGCAGGACGGTAGTACCTCCCTGGGCGGTTGCTGTCTACCAACCTACAACCACAGGATGGTAGTACCTCCCTGGGCGGTTGCTGTCTACCAACCTACTACCTAGAAGTTCTATAACTAACATAGGAAAATAACTAAAAAGCTAAGTTAGCTCGTCACTCACAGGTTAAACTAGAAAAAAGTAAAAAAACATGCAATAAAAACATAGCATAAAAGATATGTTAGATAAAGTGTAGGCAAGAAAATAGAGACTGAAATAAATTAATCTAGAGGTTGGAAGATAAATTAACAGAAAAACAGTTTTACTGCACATTCAAACAAGGTATTTTAGGAATCTAGTAAGGCACTAAAATTATATTTAAAAATAGAATAAGATAAGTTATGAATAGGCTGGCATAAGCTAGTCACAGTGATGTAATAGGCTGGCATAAGCTAGTCACAGTGATGTAATAGGCTGGCATAAGATAGTCACAGTGATGTAATAGGCTGGTATAAGCTAGTCACAGTGATGTAATAGGCTGGCATAAGCTAGTCACAGTGATGTAATAGGCTGGCATAAGCTAGTCACAGTGATGTAATAGGCGGGCATAAGCTAGTCACAGTGATGTAATAGGCTGGCATAAGCTAGTCACAGTGATGTAACAGGCTGGCATAAGCTAGTCACAGTGATGTAATAGGGTGGCATAAGTTAGTCACAGTGATGTAATAGGCGGGAATAAGCTAGTCACAGTGATGTAATAGGATGGCATAAGCTAGTCACAGTGATGTAATAGGCGGGCATAAGCTAGTCACAGTGATGTAATAGGTGGGCATAAGCTAGTCACAGTGATGTAATAGGCTGGCAATAGCTAGTCACAGTGATGTAATAGGCTGGCATAAGTTAGTCACAGTGATGTAATAGGCTGGCATAAGCTAGTCACAGTGACGTAATAGGCGGGCATAAGCTAGTCACAGTGATGTAATAGGCGGGCATAAGCTAGTCACAGTGATGTAATAGGCTGGCATAAGCTAGTCACAGTGATGTAACAGGCTGGCATAAGCTAGTCACAGTGATGTAGTAGGCTGGCATAAGCTAGTCACAGTGATGTAATAGGCTGGCATAAGGTAGTCACAGTGATGTAATAGGCTGGCATAAGTTAGTCACAGTGATGTAATAGGCTGGCATAAGTTAGTCACAGTGATGTAATATAAACATATCTTAATACATCTTAAATTATTACTAATGCTATAGTTAACAGTAATTTCACAATATATAAGTGATAACTGTAATGGTCCATATAGTACAAGGCACATATATAATAATAACAGTTGGCAATAACTTTCCTAACCTGTTATTTCTACTCTGCTATTTCTCAACAATACATCTTTATATCAATACAAGTATTTTTTAAGATCTTTATACTCATTATTTGTGTTCAGGAACTCACTTGTGGGCATTATTCTGCTAGAATAATTCCCCTAAAAAGGTCGAGTTATTATTATAATCAAATAGAAGCGCTAAACCACAGGGGTAAAAAGGTCGAGTATATTGGCTGTGGTTGTTATTGTGCGGCCTCGTGTCACCTCCAAAATTATTTGAATTTACAAAGTACTTTACAATTTAATAATAATAATTTCTACAAATACATGATACAAATTATACAGACCTAGATGACATCAGTGACATACTGTATAGAAAGACACTGGTTATGCAGAGCATTTCAAGAAACTTTGACCACAGGATGCGACTCACACCAGTCAATAAACACCCAGGTACCTACTTACTGCTAGATGAACAGTGACAGCAGATATCTTAAGGAAACATTCCCTAATGTTTTCCCCGTACAGGGGATCGAACCACTGATCTCAGTGTGTAAGGTGAGTGCGCTACCAACTGAGCAATGGGACACTTGCAGGTTTCTTTCACGACCAGGTACAAGCCTTTAAAAATTATTACAATGTGATGGTGACACAGTAGTGATGGTGACAGTAGTGATGGTGACACAGTAGTGATGGTGACACAGTAGTAATGGTAGACCTGACTTAACTCAGTGAAGACGTGTCTTGTGTGCTCTCTGTGAATCTAAACAAGATGTCCTCTCTTGAGCTACTCTACCAGCAGCTGAAGGAAGAACTGAGGGTAGCTAAGCTTGCTGACTGAGGAAAACAAGAGGATTCGTAGTAATCCTCCTGTTGAGAATCCTCAAGCCAAGAAAGGAACCTGGACAGTGGCTGGAATGCATGGGACAAAGTTAAAGATCAAGAGGACGGATGGAGAGGTAGAGTCAACGAAGAACCAGGAACCTGTTGTGGAAACATCGAACCGATTCTCCGTGTTACCCGATGAATGTGAGTCGACTACTGGGAACATCACGACGAACGACACCAAGGAAGGTAAGAACATTGTTCTTGTTGGGGATAGTCAGATTAGGTACATGTATAGGGCCTTCTGCTTGAAAGATAGAAGTAGGAGACAGAGGGTTTGCTTTCCTGGGGCTGGGATGCAGCATATTGTTAGCCGTCTGGACGACATCATGAGAGGTAATGGGAGCAATCCTATTATCTGTCTCAGTGCTGGAGGCAACGATGTTGGCAGACGTAGGAGTGAGGACCTGACTAGCAGGTATAGGTCAGCAATACACATAATTAGGAAGAAGGGTGGGAACCCTTTCATATGTGGTATTTTGCCAAGGAGAGGAGTTGGAAATAAATGGCTGTCCAGGGCAATTGGTGTCAAATGCTGGCTGGACAAATACTGTAAGGAAAATGCAGTAACATTCATTGACAACTGGGACCTCTTCTATGGTAGAAATGACATGTATGCCAGGGATAGGGTTCACTTATCCAGGTCTGGGGTGGGGGTACTGGCAACTGCAGTTGAGGGAGCTGTTAGGGCTTTAAACTAGAAAAAGTTAGTGGTATGGGTTTTGGGGAAAAAACCGTGAAATCCCAGTGTATTAATATTATGAGTTCTAGGGGAACTAGTAATAGACAGAATAAGGTTGATACTGTAAAGTCAGTGGCACTAGGTGACAAGGACAGTAATAGGTATAGTGGAAAAACAGAAATGAGCAGGAAGGGTAAAGTGAAACTAGGGTCTTTAAATGTATATTACACCAATAGTTGTAGTGCTAGGAATAAGATTGACGAGTTGAGATTAGTTGCTAGTGCGGGTAATATTGATGTTTTTGCAATAACCGAGACATGGTTTAATATGAAAAATCGGGACTTGCCTGCTGAGTGTCATATCCTGGGTTTTAAATTGTTCCAAGTAGACAGAAGTATCGGGAAGGGGGGTGGTGTGGCACTCTATGTTCGTGATCATTTAAATTGTTGCATAAAAGTGGGTATAAAGTCTGAAATAATGCATACAGAGTCTGTCTGGATAGAATTTTCAGAAGGGTGTGAAAAATTGATTTTAGGTGTGATATACCGTCCTCCAAACTTAGATAGGGAACAAGGGAGACTACTCTGGGAGGAAATTGTTAAGGCCACAAGGCATGATAATGTAGTAATTCTAGGGGACTTTAACTTTAGTCAAATTGATTGGAATTTCTTGACAGGGAATTTAGAATCTAACGACTTTTTAGAAGTAGTTCAGGATTGTTTTTTGAAGCAGTTTGTGACAGAACCTACAAGGGAAAATAACCTACTTGACTTGGTTCTTGCAAACAAGGAAACCCTTGTTAATAATTTAGAAATTACAGAGGAACTCGGCACAAGCGACCACAAATCAATTACCTTTAACATTGAATGGATGTATGACAGTAGGGATAATTCAGTAATGGTCCCTGACTTTCGCTTAGCAGATTACAATGGGCTTAGAGAACACTTATCATCTGTGGACTGGGGTAACGAAGAGAGCTATCAATATGACAGTTTTCTGAACACTATACAGGCTGCCCAAAAAACATTTATCCAATATAAAGAAATTAGATCAAGTAGAAATGACCCAAAATGGATGAATAATAGGTCAAATATCTTTTAGGGCAGAAGAAAGGAATTTATAGACGCATAAAAAGAGGTGAGGGTCATCTTATAAATCAGTATACTGACATTAAGAGGGACGTTAAAAAGGGGATAAGAAAAGCTAAACGGGATTATGAAATAAAAGTTGCTAGGGATTCAAAAACTAACCCAAAAAGTTTTTTCCAGGTTTATAGAACAAAAGTTAGAGATAAGATAGGTCCCCTTAAAAATAACTCTAGACATCTTACTGAAAAGGAGAATGATATGTGCTCTATTTTTAATAATTATTTTCTCTCAGTTTTCACACAGGAAGACACTAATAATATCCCAGTAATTAATTTTTATAGTGGTCCTAAAGAAGATAAATTATGTAATATCACAGTCACTAGCGAAATGGTTATGAAACAAGTAGACCGACTGAAAAAAAAAAAATCGCTGGGTCCTGATGAGCTTTTTGCAAGGGTTCTTAAGGAATGCAAAATGGAACTCTGTGAACCATTAAGTAACAATTTTAATTTATCTCTTCAAACAGGTGTAGTGTCTGATATGTGGAAGATGGCTAATGTAATTCCTATTTTTAAAGTAGGGGACAAGTCACTACCGTCAAATTACCGCCGAATAAGCCTGACCTCAATTGTAGGCAAATTACTATAGAGTCAATTATAGCTGATATTATAAGAAACCATCTCGATAAACATAATTTGATTAACGATACTCAGCATGGATTCACGAGGGGCCGTTCCTGCCTAACTAATTTATTAACTTTCTTCGGTAAAGCTTTTGAGGCTGTTGATCACGATAAAGAATTCGATATTGTTTATTTAGACTTTAGTAAGGCTTTTGAAAGAGTACCGCACCAGAGACTGTTAATGAAAGTGGCAGCTCATGGAATTGGGGGAAAAGTGCTGTCATGGATCGAGTCATGGCTCACCAATAGGAAGCAGAGTGTGCTTAAATGGGGTTAAATCTGAGTGGGGATCTGTAACAAGTGGCGTTCCACAGGGATCAGTTTTGGGCCCGTTGTTGTTTATAATATATATCAATAGCTTAATGAGGGAATTACTAGTGATATGAGCAAATTTGCCGACGACACGAAGATAGGTAGGATAATTTATTCAAACGTAGATGTCAGGGAACTTCAGAAGGATTTAGACAAACTCAATTCGTGGTCAGAAAAGTGGCAGATGCAGTTCAATGTAGATAAATGCAAGGTTCTGAAGCTCGGGAGTGTCCATAACCCAAGCACTTATAAGTTAAATAACGTAGAACTTAGCCATACAGATTGCGAAAAGGACTTGGGGGTTATGGTAAGCAGCAACCTTAAACCAAGACAGCAGTGCCTAAGTGTACGTAACAAGGCTAACAGATTACTGGGATTTATATCAAGAAGTGTAAGCAACAGAAGCTCAGAGGTTATATTACAGCTTTATACATCATTAGTAAGGCCTCACCTTAATTATGCAGCTCAGTTCTGGTCTCCATATTACAGAATGGACATTAATTCGTGAGAAAACATTCAGCATAGAATGACTAAATTAATACATAGCATTAGAAATCTTCCGTATGAAGAAAGATTAAAGACCCTAAAATTACATTCACTTGTAAGACGTAGAATGAGGGGAGACATGATGGAGGTATACAAGTGGAAAATGGGTATTAACAAAGGGGATATAAATAAGGTCTTGAGGATATCTTTCCAAGAGAGAACCCGCAATAATGGATTGAAGTTAGATAAGTTTAGATTTAGAAAGGATATAGGAAAGTATTGGTTTGGAAATAGGGTAGTTGATGAGTGGAACAGTCTGCCTAGTAGGGTTATTGAAGCTAGGACCTTGGGTAGTTTCAAATTTAGGTTGGATAAAATCATGAGTGACAGGGGTTGGATTTGAGTGGGATTTGCACATGAGTAAATAGAATTATCAAAGCTTATTTCTCGGGTAGCATTGAAGATTAGGTTGAACAAATATTCTGTTAGTGGGATGGAATGGGAAGGACCTGCCTAGTATGGGCCAACAGGCCTGCTGCAGTGTTCCTCCTTTCTTATGTTCTTATGTTTAACACAATATAACATACCAGCAGGTACTGGAGTAGTTTAACACAATATATACCAGCAGGTACTGGAGACTTTACAATATAACATGCCAGCGGTACTGGAGTATTTAACACAGTATATAACATACCAGCAGGTACTGGAGAGTTTAACAAGAAATACATTCCCGAGGTACTGGATAAACACAATAACACCAGCAGGTACTGGAGTAGTTTAACACAGTATATAACATACCAGCAGGTACTGGAGTTGTCTTACACATTCAATCTTGGAAGCAACCCTAAGAGTCACTGTTTTTACTACTAGATGGGAAGGAGCAGCAAGGGTGTAAGGAACCTGGCCAAATGTGTTTGTCCGTTCGAGGAAATCGAACCAAGGACCTTGCCATTGTGAGTGGATTACCCTGGCCAGTGAGCTACGTGGTACCCCGTTAGTAGATGCGGGGAGGGAAAGGGTGGTGATCAGTTGGGCAAGTTAACTTGTATCATCGTCCTAGCCAATGTGAACACTTGAACTTGAACTTGTAATGGCCGAAGAATCGACGAGATGGGGAAGGAAGAAGGAAGGGGTTAGATTTTAGATTTTGCCACCTAAGTGGCTAGTTTATTGTGCACCCCATATCCATCCTGTGGACGGTAGCGCAAGAGCATATGGATACACAAAAGGCCTAGGAACTAGGCCCCAAAAGAGTTAACAATTGTACATTTAGATTTATATCTACATTTCACTTATCTGTTTCAAGCAAATTTAGGAAATTTGCTTAGTATAACTGGTATCTTATTTTCATTAATAAGATATCTTGACATGTCACATAGGTTATTATACTGTCTATCTCTATATTCCTCAATAAGTGGCAATTAAGCACATAGTGTTCAAGACAGTGACCATATGCCTGATCACATAATTTGCATTTAGTTTGATCATCATCTGTGTCTCCCAAGCTGCCAGAAGTACTTGTAGCCAAGCCTAAGCCTGGCCACTACAACATCAGTCAGTCTGTTCACATTGCAAGTTGCTCCATAAACATACTTATCTATGTTCATGTTATCATAGTGGGTTATATATCTACTCAGGCTTCTAACTGCATTCGTATAACAATCATTTTCATTATTTATTTCTCTCCTAATATTATTCCTAATGCTAGACACAGATATACCAAAGTTATATTCTACATTCTCCTTATGGGTGCTCTTCTTGGCAAACATATCAACTTTATCATGAAGAAGTAATCCAATGTGTGATGGAATCCATAGCAAATGTACTTTAATTCCTTTGTCCCGGATTTTTGAGTATCTATACCTGGCTTCTCCAATGAGCATGCTGTTAGAGTCATTATAATGAGTCAAGAGCCTTCAATGATGACATAGAATCAGTAATGATGATAGAGTCAAACTCAGTGTCACAGGTTAGCTTTAGTGCCATTAGGATTGCAAACAATTCAGTTTGCAGTGTAGACGCCCAGTTGTTAATTCTTATGCCTAGTTCAAAAAAATTATTATTGTTCTTAACTAGGGAGGTGGCAACAGAGCAGATGCAGCCCTGCCAGAAGACTCCTGTTTAGATCCATCAGTGTATATAACTTGTGATAACTTATTACTACCAGCTAGGCGATAAATTTCTTCTTGAGCAGTTGCTTTAACAAGTGATTTAAGGAAGGGATTACTAGCAATGAGCTTCTTGGGAGGGACTTGCAGGTATGGAAATACTGGAAAAGGATGGGATGGTGGAGGAGAGAAGGGTAGAAGAGATCAGTGGCCCAACCACTGTGGAGCAAGTGGTACTGATGTACTGCAGGTGTTGACTGAGAGGGATGAGGGACGGTGGTGTATGTCTCCCAGGGGCGATGAGGCGGCTTCAGCAGGCAAGAAGGGTCGAGAAGGCAGTCACACTGCAGTGATGTGTTGGAGAGATTACTGCAACGTTCCGTTTATGAGTGAGGTGAACTGCTCTTGTGTGGTGTGTTTCAGTTTTATTGGACGTTGTAACAGGGGATGCTTAAGTTAGATATCTTTATTATGCACCCCATACCCATCCTGTGGGCGGTAGAGGATGCTTAAGGTCGCGGAAAATGTCGTCGATGGTGTTGAGTGGTGTGGAAGTACAGATGAACTTGACAGTTCCTTCTTGGAGACGTTTGGTAAGTTCAGTGGGCATCATTGTGGTGTTAAATTGTTGAGTGGTCCAGAACCTGACACTGCATGGTGCATGGTGGTGGTGTCTTAGTAGAGATGCTGGAAGGCGAAGTCTGTGATTGGTGCGTGGCAGTAGCAGCTGAATGCTTCTCATTGGTGGGAAGTGGCTGTATCTCAACGGGCAGGGAGGCAGCTGATTGGTTCTTGGCAGTGGTGGTGGTGCGAGGTGACGGTGGACTCTCATTGGTGGAGGCTGGTGTAGAGGAAGTGTCATCTTCAAGCAGCAATTCTTGCAAGTCATCTGGTGCAGCGAAGCTGACGACTTTAGGAATAATTTTTAAGATATCAGCTGAAGGAGGACTTGCTGGGAAGTTGAATGCTGGCATATTGTTGAGGGCAAGAAGTTCGTTTATAGATGTGTTGAAGGATCCTGGTTGAGCTGCGTTGTTCATGTGAGCAAACATCATACAGTAGTAAATTTTCGTGGTGGTGGTGGTGGAGGCTGCTGTGTGACTTGCAGGATCTTCGTGGTTGTAGACTGGAGTTTGGCTGCTGCAGCATAAGTTGGAGAGTTGCCTGGTGTTTTCTTAAGGTCTTCCTTTAATTTCTTGGAAAGGATCCCCTTTCGAACAGGACATTTGGCTGCCAAAGTATGATGATCACTTTTACAGTTGATGCAGGTAGCAGCAGTAGTGGAGGTGCAGGTAGCAGCAGTAGTGGAGGTGCAGGTAGGAGCAGTAGTGGAGGTGCAGGTAGGAGCAGTAGTGGAGGTGCAGGTAGGAGCAGTAGTGGAGGTGCAGGTAGGAGCAGTAGTGGAGGTGCAGGTAGGAGCAGTAGTGGAGGTGCAGGAACGAAAGTCGTAACCTTCAGAGCCACAGGTGGAACATATCTTCTTGTTCTTCACATGACATTCGTTGGTAGAATGACTGTAGGATAAACATGTCCAGCAGGGTGAAATTTGCTTGAATCGTTCAGGTTCCAGCTGCCTGGGGTTGATGTAGTAGTATGAGACAGCTAGACCATCTGAGAGAGCTCTGGTAGTCATGTTCACGTCTATAAACGTGATTTTCAGCATTGATGAAGCATTGGGGATCTTGATTACAGCTTCTAATTCTGCCCAGTCGTTGAGATCTTCAATTGATTGCTTGATGTCGTCAGTAGTCATGGAGGTGATGAGTTTGTCAAGTCGTTTCATAAACACGGATCGTTTTGCTCGCATAAATGGCGATGTTGAGAGAGCAAAGCCTTGATCATCAAGGGTTTTGACAGCAGGTGGTCAAAGGACTTTTTCTGCTTCCTCATCATTGATGAATGTGACAAGGAAGAGTGGTAATTCCTGAGAATTTCAACTGCAAACTGCTTTTAAAGGCAGTTGCGAGGGCAAGCTTGGAAGCATCAGTGGTTGTAGAGTCCTTAGCCTTGATCTTCACACTGTGAGCCATCGTGGTTCAGGTAAAGGTTCCCCTCCCCAACGGGGATCGTAGGGAGACTGGAAGAGTCAGAGCTGCTATGACCTGCCTGGGCAAGAGTCAGAAGCAGAATCGAGTGTGTCAAGGTGAACACCTCCACTCACTACTCTATTATTATACCAGTTATGGGGTCGTACTACCGCACGACTCATCGTACCTCAGGATGTGTGAGTCTAACACAACACACCTCAGGCTGTGTGAGTCTAACACAAGACACCTCAGGCTGTGTGAGTCTAACACAAGACACCTCAGGCTGTGTGAGTCTAACACAACACACCTCAGGCTGTGTGAGTCTAACACAACACACCTCAGGCTGTGTGAGTCTAACACAACACACCTCAGGCTGTGTGAGTCTAACACAACACACCTCAGGCTGTGTGAGTCTAACACAACACACCTCAGGCTGTGTGAGTCTAACACAACACACCTCAGGCTGTGTGAGTCTAACACAACACACCTCAGGCTGTGTGAGTCTAACACAACACACCTCAGGATGTGTGAGTCTAACACAACACACTTCAGGATGTGTGAGTCTAACACAACACACCTCAGGCTGTGTGAGTCTAACACAACACAACTCAGGCTGTGTGAGTCTAACACAAGACACCTCAGGCTGTGTGAGTCTAACACAAGACACCTCAGGCTGTGTGAGTCTAACACAAGACACCTCAGGCTGTGTTAGTCTTAGACAAGATACACTTGTACACAAAAACATTGGAACAAAATTAGTGTTATCATTGCAAGAGGCTGAATGAATGACCACAAACATCTTCCACCTCCAAGAATAAACGTCACAATTCCCCTGGCTGAAACAAATACAAATCTGGAGAGGAAACTTTAGACAGCGTTTCGCCTTCGTTTTGGACAACTGACGAGATAAGGATGTAGGTCGGAGTGAAGCGTTGTCTTCAGTTTGGTCTATAAAGTTTGTTAACAGTTAATCTCCTCCGTTATCAGGATCGGCAGCAACGAAACAAGCTTTACTTGCAACTTCGATATCCTTGCATGAAAAGGCGTACTGGCGACAAATATAAAAACAAAAACACAGCTTGCAGAAGAAACTTTTAAGGAGAGAACATGTGACTGTGTTGAGCGCCAGCAAGTCATGCTAGAGCTACACGGACACAAACATTATAGTCACAAATAAGGACTTGGTAAGAAAAATAACTCTGTCAAATACACCAAGCAAGGACCACAATCTGATTAACACCTGCATATACACTGTACTTGATCAGCCCCACACACTGTACTTGATCAGCTCCACACACTGTACTTGATCAGCCCCACACACTGTACTTGATCAGCCCCACACACTGTAATGATCAGCCCCACACACTGATGATCTGCCACAACTGATGATCAGCCCCACACACTGTACTTGATCAGCCCCACACACTGTACTTGATCAGCCCCACACACTGTACTTGAGCAGCCCCACACATTGGACTTGAGCAGCCCCACACACTGTACTTGAGCAGCCCCACACATTGGACTTGAGCAGCCCCACACACTGTACTTGAGCAGCCCCACACATTGGACTTGAGCAGCCCCACACATTGGATGTGTGTGTGTGTGTGTGACCGAACAATTAATATTTGCACCAAGAACTCATTACAGTTGTGACCGGGTGTAGACTAGTGAATTGCTCATTACTTTATAATTTGTTTATGATTGTAACCATGTATAAACGTAAGTAACAAAATTTACTTACATACATGTTTCATTACGTTTGTAACTTGTGAGTTCATTACCTTTGTAACTTGTTCAGCTATCATAACTTTGGGGCCCAGTCTCTGGACCCATTATATACCTCTATAATCTGTAAATACCTTTGTAACTTGTCATGATTGTGACCAGATCTACCTGAGTTCATTACCTTTGTAACTTGCTCATCTATCAAAACTTTGGGGTCCAGTCCCTGGACCCATTATGTACCTCTGTAATCTTTTGACTACCGCCCACAGGATGGGTATGGGGTGCATGATAAAGATATCAAACTAAACTAAACCAATTATATTAAGCAAATTGTTTTCCGTGGAATTTATAGTGAATGGCTCTTTCGATCGGCTTCAAACCCTAATAATAATGTATCTTAATAAACAGTATTTTTTATATAAACTTAAAGCTGCGTGGTTGCCACTTTTTCATTTTTTCATTCCAATTTTATCCAGTTGAAATTTAAAAAAAAAAATATTTGTCCTTACAGGATTGTAGAGAATTTTAAACCAAATGTAAATAAAAAGATAAACGGGGAAAAAAATACAAATCCGCGGATTTAAGGCGAGTTTGGGGTTAATGATGGAAACTTTCCTATATTTCGGAACATTTCCAGCATAATTTTCAGTGCGAGGTTGGGCAAGCTTAATGTGCGTAAGTTTGGGTAACTTGATATGTGTAAGGTTAGGTGAGGTTCGTCAGGAAACAGGACAAGTGTTTCCTGACGCGGGTCTTATTCAGATGCTGACCCGCAGCTGGAGCTTCATTGTCAAGTTTCCTCTTAATGAGAATTAAGAGTGTGTTGGTAAGTCATAATCTATTAGACAATGATGGTTATGTAGGCCTAAGGGCTGATGCTGATACACAATTTTTGGCCGGTAGTGACACCCAGTTTTTGGCCGATACTGATACCAATGCTTTTCCTAGTTTTTTATTTTTAAAATTATATTGATAATATTCAGTATATAAGAAAATATTTATCGCACAATGTGTATTAAATAAGAGATAAAGATTAAATATTAAACTACTTAATTTCTTTGAGATAATGACGTTGTTACTCAGTATGTGGACTCTGTGTTAGTTACTGCTTATCAAAGGTATTTTGCCGATAGTGAGTATACTCACCTATTTGTGGTTACAGGAGTCGAGTTACAGCTCCTGGCCGTGCCTCTTCGCTGGTCGCTACTAGGTTCACTCTCTCCCAGTTTCATGAGCTTTATCGTATCTCTTCTCAAAGCTATGTATGAATCCTTCCTCCGCTACTTTACTCTCCAGATAATTCCACTTCCTGAAACTCTATTACAGAAGAAATACTTCCTAACATCCCTGTGACTCCTATGAGTCTTCAACTTACAGTTATGACCCCTTGTTGCTCTGTCATATCTCTGAAACATTCGGTACCTATCCACCCTGTCAATTCCTCTCAGTATTTTATACGTTGTTATCATGTCCTCCCCCATCCCTCCTGTCCTCCAGTGTCGTCAGATTGATTTCCGGTAAGCTCTCCTCGTAAGACATACCTCTTAACTCTGGGTCTAGTCTTGCTGCAAACCTTTTCACTTTCTCTAATTTCTTGACTTCTTTGACAGGTATGGGTTCCATATTGATGCTGTATACTCCAATATGGGCCTTATGTACACGGTGTACAGTGTCTTGAATGACTCATTACTATTCTTAGGTTTGCCAGGCTCCAGTATGCTGCAACAGTTATATAGTTGATGTGCGTCTCAGATGTGTTCAGTATATTTCCTTGAGTGAGGTTTGCAGCCTTTGGCCCCTAGCCTGTACTCCGTCTGCGGTCTTCTTTGACTTTCCTCAATCTTTATGACTTTGCACTTAGTGGGGTTAAACTCCAGGTTGTTGGACCAGGCTTGCAGCCTGTCCAGATCCCTTTGTTGTCCTATCTGATCCTCCTCATCCGTTTGAATTCTCCGCATTAACCTCACATCTTCTGGAAACAGGGACACCTCTGAATCTATCCATTCCGCTATGTCATTAACATATAAAAGAAACAGTACCGAATCTAGGACTGACTCTTGTGGAACCCCGCTCGTCACAGGCGCCCACTCCGACACCTCGTCACGTACCATGACTCATTGCTCTCTTCCTGTCAAGTATTTTCTGATCTATTGTAGTACTTTCCTGTAACTTTCTAGTAACTTTGCCCTGCCCATAAGGGACCTTCTGGCCAACACAGCTCTCTTCTCTCTTTCTCTTACCTCTCCCTACATCCCTGACTCTCTCCCTTCCTGATTTCTTCATTTTCACACTGGTACCCCTTGTGGAGAAAATTTCTCCAGAAAGGGGGGTATCAGCCCCTTTCACCCTCTCAGAAAGTGCAAATGGCGTCTTGCTTGCTTCCCATCAACAACTTAATTTGAAGCAGAAGCAGTAACAGCATGTACCAGTGTAGTCATGTAGCCTCATAACATTGAATTCAGCAAACCTTTGTAGGACGGGTGTCGTGTGGGTATCGGGAGAGTAATACGGTTGCAATTAAACTCACAGATGGAATTGTAGATATATTGAGTGAGCGTAAAGGGGAGGGGTAACCGTCTCCCGCAGCGAGCGAAAAAATATTCGAAAAAATATGAAAATTGCCTTATTGGTATAGAAAAATAGCTTAACTCTCTGGCTACACAATGGTACCAGTAAGTTAAAAATAGTTATTCAGGTATACACAAATACATTTACATACATTATCATACATAGCAGCATATGTGTAGAGAACCCAGGATAACCCAAAAGTCAGACAGAGTGACTTATTTCCATTGGGGTCCTTTTAATACTTAATTTTTACATTGTAGGATATATATGTTATTATATTATAAAGGATATATGTATACTAGGAATAAGGTAAAAAGAGTTATTTACATATACATGTGTGTTAACTAAAAATAAAAATCATTCTCCTCCTTTCTGTCGCTACATTCATTAGGTACTTTTTGGTTCTCTTCTTGAACTGGCTTATGCTGTGACTGACTTTGACATGTGCAGGCAGTCTGTTCCATCCCTTTATTGCTGTACAATAAAAGGTGTTTGAAGCCTGGCCACTGACTGTGGGTACTACAAAGTTGTGCTCTCTCCCTAGTACTATGCTTTGGGTTTCCCCGCCTTGACAAAATTGGCAGCAAGATATTCTGACACTGTTTGTGAGCAATTTTATAAACTTGATTTAATTTAAGTTGTTTTACTCTGTCTTCAATATTCAGCATATCCAATTGTTGTAATTCATCCTGGCCTACATGCTCTCTTGGGCCCAGGTCCAGGATGAATCTTACCATTTTGTTCTGGGTGATTTGCAGCTTATCTTTCAGTTTTTTTGTCAAGGCAAAGTACCATGAAGAGCAAGCGTAGTCCATATGACATTGTATAAGGGCTAGACATAGGGTCCTGCGAGCCTCAGTAGGTAGACACTGTGTTGTCTGAGAGGAACTTCAGTCTGGCATTGCTTTCTTTACTACACTGTTC